>OY783191.1:23785946-23950946 GCA_963678675.1 Xiphydria camelus
CAAAACACCCGCGTAAAAAAGAAGGCCTATGAATGCTCGCAACTCGATCGCATCTACAGCACGAAACACAAATCTACCGCGCAAAGCGTCACTCATTTTTTGCACTTTCCTTTCTCGCTCTTCATTTGAATGCTTAACGATGATATCGATAAGCTTGTCCGTAAAAAATAAATTCCACGACTCCAAAGGATTGGTCACATTCATTGCTTGAGAAGTTGGAGTAGCGAAGTGCATTCTCAAAGGTTCCGATCGTCGACCTCGAGTTTCGGCTGGCTTCTTTGCCCACTTTGTCTTGTCTTTACCATAAATGTATTTCCGTCCAATTGTCTGTCCATCGTTGTAATTTTGTTGTTCGGGCTCCGTTTCATCGGCAGCATTGTCGTCGCCACTATCGGCACTGTTGTATTCCTCACAATCTTCTTCACTATTACACCGGTCATCCTCGTCTTCGACGTTATCCCCTTCCTCCTCCGATGTTTCGTCGCCAAAATATTCCACGGGTCCACGACTCCGGAGTGAATAAATTTCTTCAGCTTTTCTGACTGCCATAATATCGTTCTAAAATTAAATATATAAGTTAAAATTTTTTCTTACCGTTTTTCATGCCAAAATATGTACAATTGATACAAAAAAAATTTGGTAAATGTGCAGTTTAGTTCCTGTTGGCAAAATCAAATTCAGGAAAATCAAGAAAATCAGAAAATCAAGTACAGGGATCAGGTAAGGTTAGGTTAGGTTAGTTTGAAAAAACCAGGGGGGGGCCCAAGGCGCCCTTTCCGTTCCCCTCGGTTCTGATTTTGTCAACAGGAACTAAACTGCACCTTTACCGGAGCGGTCACTTTTACTTACGTTACTGATGTCGATGGGTCGAAAACGTCCTTCTCCGATTTTGACTCTCCGGCATTTCCCATGAAACTAATTGCCACCGCTGGCCTCGCGCGCTCACAGACCCTCCTACCTAAACTTTTTTTTAGTACCACTCGAATGGCGCTGGCGTCGCCGGTGTTCGAGAAATTTCGAGAAGAAATTTTCACCCGGACGAAAACGACCCATCGACATAGATTGAGGGTTAAAAAGCACAGATTATTAAAGTAAATGAAAGACAATCAATTAATGTAGGATGAATAAACATTCATATAATTATTTATTTATTAATATGAATTTGCGTCTATGCAAGAATATTTATCAAGATACAATCATAAATTTAGAAAAATGTTGCGAAAAGAATAATACAATTATAAATTCTTATTTATTCAAGCTCTTTCTTATTGACTGGAAAAGCAACATACATTTATTCATCAAACTTCATATGAACACCAATAGGAATAATATTGTTAACCACAGGAGCGTGCAGCAGATGAGGACTCGAGGTCACCGACCGATCAACGAAGTTAAGCAGCAAAAAGTGCGGACAGTAGTCGGATGGGTGACCGCTCACGATGAAAAGATATACGTCAGACCTAACCTTTTAGAACCGTCATTTTTTACGTCATCACAATGTACGGTAGGACGTCATTATGACGTGATTTTTCTGACGTGTGGATGTGCAATTAGACCGTCTTTGCGACGTTAAAATGACATCATATTTTTCGTCATCTGACGTCAGAACTGACCTTCAAAAAACGTAATTTCGACGTTAGTGTGCTACCTGTAATCCAGTCATTGAAGTCCTGAATTAGAAATAATTACAGAGGGGCTGAATTTTTGACAGTAGGTACTGTTTGCACCCTACAACAACTTCCTGATATTTTGAAGGATCATCGTCCGTCGGATTGTTTAAAAAAGAGATGTAAACAAAAAAAACCGATTTTTTGCGAATATCTCTTCAAATTTCAAAAATAATGAGAAAATCTTCAAATAAAAGTTGTAAATAATCGAATTTATAATAAAAAAGTCTTAGTGAAACTTTTATCTATATGCAATAGGGAAGCGGCAAAATGCGTTCAAAGTTTGCGCACCACCTAAGGGAGCATGCTGCTCTTAAAAAATTCATAAGAAATCGAAAAATCACTCTTTTTCGATGATTTTTTTTAAATCGCATCTGCAGGAGTAGACCTACATTTTGAGAGATATAGAAAAAAAAATTAATGCATTCTTAATGCGATTATTGACTATTTTAGATTTTAAACCGATTCTTTTCACTGAAAACATTGGGGAACAATTTTTTTTCTTTTAACTTGGTATTCGTTAGATTATTATCTAAAAAAAAGTCCTGTACGGCTTCGCACTGAATACCTTCTGTATGTGGAGATATAATATAATATAATACAACTGATTTTCTGGTGAGTGGCAGTCCTGAATGAAATCTATGGCCGCACCACTGTACTGGGGACCGACAGAGAACGCGCATATTCCGAGTCGAATTCCGAGACATGAAAAAGCCCTGAAAGAACTGAAAAACCCATGAAATACCACTGACAGAGCAGAATTATTTTCGTTGAAGTGACCGCGCGGCCATGGGTCGACCCATGAATTCGGAACACCTGAAAAAGCCATGACAGGCTTGCATAAATGCATTTTCAGGGGTGTCAGTTCTTTTTCAGGGGTGTCATTTTCAGTGCTTCCAGTTCTTTTTCAGGGGTATCCCGAGTCCCACTGATACAGCCGTGATACCTCTGAATATATATTAGAGCACTATATATACTACAATAATTTTCTTTCCGACGGAGAGGGGTAATTGGGAATGGTGGGGATATAATACTGAAATATATATACAATATATATATATAAAGGGTGAGCCAAATGTATGGAAACGGTGGAATAACTTTCGAGGGAGACATTTTGAAAAAAAGTGTTTCAAACAAAACATTTAGGACTTTTCCCTGGCCATCCAATGGTGACCTTGAATCTGACCATGAGCTCGACCTTCAAGGTCATTCCAAGGTCGTCGCTTTTTTAAATGGGAACCACTATTTTTTATGGCGGATTTGGAAGGAGCGGAAAATTTTACGTCCGAATATGACCTTTGACCTTGACCTTGGATTCAAGGTAAAGGTCAACGATCAAATAGTAAAGTTTTAGGTTTTTTCCCTGGCCATCTAATGGTAACCATGAATCTGACCTTGACCTCGACCTTGAGGTTCATTCCAAGTTCAAGGTATCTTTTTTAAATGGCAACCTACATTTTTTATGGTGTTAGCAACCGGCCACTTAAGGCAAGGTGACATGAGCACAAAATTTTGGATAAATCGGTGGATATTCCAAAATTTTGCCACTATCTTGGATCCGTCATCTTGTATTGAAGTATTTTCAAAATCTATCTTCAGAATCGTAATCAGCAACCCAAAAAAACCCGTACCACCTAAAACTACAACTTTCCTATTTGATCGTTGACCTTTACCTTGAATCCAAGGTCAAGGTCAAAGGTCAAATTCGGACGTAAAATTTTTCGCTCCTTCCAAATCCGCCATAAAAAATAGGGGTTCCCATTTAAAAAAGCGACCTTGACCTTGGAATGACCTTCAAGGTCGAGTTCATGGTCAGATTCAAGGTCACCATTGGATGGCCAGGGAAAAATCCTAAATGTTTTATTTGAAACATTTTTCTTCAAAATGTCTCCCTCGAAAGTTATTCCACCGTTTCCACATACATTTGGCTCACCCTGTATATATATATATATGTACAGGGTGTCCGTAAAGTATGGAAACGGTTGAATATCTCGAAAAGTACGCTTTAGAACGGGAAACGAAAAAATACGTATCCGATATTTTTTTAAAAACTATCAAATGATGCCAAGATTGATCCCACACCCCAACCCTTGTGGGTGGGGCAGGGGGAAGCTTCAAAATCTTAAATAGGAACCCCCACTTTTGATTCCATATTCGCATTCTACATTAAAAACTACATAACTTTTATTTAAAACATTTTTTTCGATTCGTGGCAGATGGCGCTATAATCAACGAAATTCAATTTTTTCGGTTTCTGCAATTGAGAGTTGATTTATTCGATTCTGCAATACAATTGCGATAGAAATTTACATTTTTTATTCTCATACTTGATATTTTTGTTAAAAATTTAATTTAGTTTTGCAAATTTGAAGTGCAGATGCGTTCTGTACCTGGAATTCCCCCGGCGGACGATATATTCCGGGAATCGTAGCTATTCTTTCACTAGTAGTCCGTTTTAATGATATCCGTTAACCTGAGTACACGTAAACAGGTACCGCTAATTGCCGGGCCTTCCGGACCCTCGAACCTGGATGTATTCCGAAAGGGATTATCCTTGAGTAAATTAGCGTATTTCCTCTAACGGAACTTAGTGCGTCACGGGGAATTCCAGGTACAGAACGCGTCTGCACTTCAAATTTGCAAAACTAAATTAAATTTTTAACAAAAATATCAAGTATGAGAACAAAAAATGTAAATTTCTATCGCAATTGTATTGCAGAATCGAATAAATCGACTCTCAATTGCAAAAACCGAAAAAATTGAATTTCGTCGATTATAGCGCCATCTGCCACGAATCGAAAAAAATGTTTCAAATAAAAGTTATGTAGTTTTTAATGTAGAATGCGAATATGCAATCAAAAGTGGGAGTTCCTATTTAAGATTTTGAAGCTTCCCCCTGCCCCACCCACAGGGGTTGGAGTGTGGGATCAATCTTGGTATCATTTGATAGCTTATAAACAAATATCGGATACGTATTTTTTCATTTCCCGTTGTGAAGCGTACTTTTCGAGATATTCAACCGTTTCCATACTTTACGGACACACTGTATCAAGAGACACGGTAGTGTCTCGCGGCATGTTCATTCAAGTCGTCAGAACGACGCCGCCAGCGCTGTCGCCGCGAGCACCCGTGTATCTTTACAGGAAAAATGTCTGCCCCCCCCCCCTCATCACCCCTCAATTTTAACATCGAATTTTCTCAATAAATATACGGTTATAACCAAAACTATGCTTAGTTACGCCATATAAATCGACTATTCTCTATCGATAGAGACCAGAGTAAATGTTGTAAGTTACATATTAACAGAGATTTTTCCTTAGCAACGCGAAGCCACGCCCCTCGCGCCTCAAAAGTCGAGAATCCGATTTCTCGGGCGATATATATATGTCAAAATCTCACAAAAATTCCGCCTGTCTTTAGCGATATTCGGCCATGGTCGGAAATGTGTACACAGATGCGGCCACACGCATACGCCATCAAAAATGTATGTAACAGTGTGTTAGAGAAGATATTCCTTGAATGTTTAGTTATTTTTCAAAATTAATAGGTAAAATATTTCCATTCGCGAAACGATTTCCCTCGCATTTTTTCGATCCTCGGACGCGCTTGTTAATAAAAAGTAAAAATTCAGTGTAATCGGAGTAGTAAATCTCAATAGTGGTGAATGTGACACACGCTCCGTATAGTTTAATAATCGTTTGCATTTTTTTCGAATATCGAGATAGTGAACGGATGCAGTGGTATTCTTCTCTCCAATGCCTGTGCATCAAGAAAGGAGCAGGAAAGGAGACGGTCTCAGAAGAATTGCCATCAGATAAGTTTAATTGCCATTTGACAGCTTTAACCTCACTTTCACACAATGGAAGGACAATATCTTTGTGTTCGTTCTATTTTTTGTTTTCAGGGTCATGCGAGCACGGGAAAAATCGAAGAAAATCAATCATCAATACAAGCCGTGGCAGAATAGGAGATGAAATGGAATTGGATCACAATAATCAAGTAATTACTTTATCACTATTTTTCTCTATCGATATATTTCCTCTTTCGTACTATTACAAGCTCCAATTTACACACCGACCTGTCAAACCTGAAGTGTACACGTACCGCACTTCTATTTCATCTCTTCTTCGTCTCCGGTGTAACGTCGGTCAATGAGGAATTATTGATACCGATTAGGGGGGGGGGGGGGGCAGATAAGTGCTGAATAACGTAGTATAATACGAGAAAGGAAATATATCATTTTTAATAATTCTGTCATTATTAGAATAGAATTGATTAACTCAGATATAGTTTTTTAATTTCTACGCTCGAGTAAGTTCGGTATATTTTAAATAGTGAAATGCTGCATATGATTATGTAATTTACAATTTGTTACAGATCGTATGCAAACCCGAAGAGGTTTCTTTCGAACGAGGGATCATCTACTTGTTGTTCCAACAAGAACCAGTTGCTTAGTTGCATTCATTGCATTTGACAGGTCGGTATATAAATTGGTCCTTAATTTTTACGCTGAGTAAGTTCGGTATATTTTAAAAGTGAAATGCTGCATATAATTGTGTAATTTACAATTTGTTACAGATCGTTTGCGAACCCGAGGAGGTTTCTTTCCAACGAGGGATCATCCACTTGTTGTTCCAACAAGAACCAGTTGCATTCATTGCATTTGACAGGTCGGTATATAAATTGGTAGTATAATACGAAAGAGGAAATATATCATTTTTCTTAATTCAGTCATTATTAGAATTGGTTAACTTAGATTAATATAATCTTAGTTTCTACGTTTAGTTAGTTCAGTATATTTTAAATTGTTTGTGTTATTTACAATTTGTTACAGATCGTATGCGAACTCGAGGGGGTTTCTTTCGAACGAGGGATCATCATCTTATTGGTCCAAGAACCTGCTGCTTTGGTTCATTCGGCGACCTGGATCTGCTGTCTCGAGTGCATGGACGTACGTCACTTTAAATGGATGAATATCCTTTAATATCCTCCGAACCCCGTAGACTTGCTAACCTCTGATTCTAACCTTTCTTGCCATAGCCTGAATATTCGTTCGAGGGTTATTCCTTACTCTTTCTAGCAGAGCATCGATATTTTGCTGCATCTATATTCTTCTGGAACTTCCTAAAAAATAATTATAAAAACCCTATATAATTCAGCCCGAACAAGTACAATCTTATCGGACTATACCTTATCGGGGAGATTTTTCGACATAATGATTCCGAAACGTTTTTATCGAGAAGTATATATTTCTAACATACGGTAGTGTTCACGAATATTGTAAAATATCGCAGGAATGTTATAGAAAAGTTACTTGCAAGAACGTGCTTTGTGGGGTGCAAATGGTGATACTTTGTAATCCATCGTTACACTAGAGGCGAAGAAGAGATGAAAGAGAAGTGAGGTACATGTACACTTCACGTTTGACAGGTCGGTATATAAATTTAAACTTATGATTGTATAATACGAAAGAGGAAAAACTTATATCGATAAAGAAAAAAAAAATAAAGTAGTTACTCTATTATTGTAATCCAATTCCATTATATCCCTTATTTTTCTGCCACGACTTTGATTGTTGATAGTGGATGGATCAACCAATAAATTTGATTTTTCTTCGCTATCAGCAATTAAAGTCGTGGCAGAAAAATAAGGGATACAATGGAATCGGATTACAATAATGGAGTAACTACTTTATTTATTTTTTCTCTTTATCGATATATTTCCTTTTTCGTATTATACTATCACACACAAGTTCCAATTTATATACCGACCTGTCGAACGTGAAGTGTACATGTACCTCGCACTTCTATTTCATCTCTTCTTCGCCTCTAATGTAGCGATGGAAATTACAAAATATCATCATTTACACCCCACAAAGCACGTTTTTGCAAGTAACATTTCTGTAACATTCCTACAATATTTTACAATATTCGTGAACATTACCGTATGTTAGAAATATACAGTGTGAGTCAAATGTCTGAAGCAATGGGAAAACCAGAAAATTCTGGGGAAAACGCTCGGACACCTCAATCACTATTTTTTGGGGGAAAAATTTTGGTGTATTCGGTTGCTCAAAAATGTGACGTGTGGTGGCGCTGCAGGCCTTAGGTCGAATTTTTCAAATTGCATGTGGTATTTTTTATTGCATATTCTGAAAGGTGAGGCTTTTCTGAGTATTTTGGTATGCCATGTGTGGGGGGTTGATACATGAATTTTTTGAGAAATTTCGATGTTGTGTTGGAAATTTATTTACGAGTAAGGGGGCGACATTTCAGCGGTGTATGCAAAAGGATTTCTTAAAACTATTCCAACGTCTCGAGTCAATATATGTAACAACATACATACAGGGTCAGTCGCACTATACACGCCAGCTAATGGGTTGCATAGGAGATACCGACGATTCCTGTAATTTAATGGTAATTTCGTTAGCCCGGACTCAAACCCCGATAGCCCGGACTCAAACCAAAGAGACGTATCAATTTGAAAAACATCGGCTAACTTTTAGTGTAGGTGATGGGTGCTCCGAAAAATGTTACAGCTGTTTATGTTTTTATTATTAATAAATAGAAGCCGTGCTATTTTTCTGTAGTCATTCATCGAACATAGACAACAGAAAAGGAGTCGAAATGCAATCAGATAAGTTAGTTTCTGAATTACTTCATTTAACCTCATTTTGATAACCTATAAAGAATACATATCTTTGTGGTCACTTCTTTTTTGATGTGTAAACATCTATGCTATGGCTCTACGGTGGGACCTTCCTGGGAAATCGAGCATCAGACGTAAGCCGTGTACATGTGACTGCGTCAGTGTGTGTGTGGCGCTACTGCGCATACTATTCGCGCAATTATCTCAACGGGAAAACTGGATTATCTCAACGGGAAAACATTTTAGAGAAAAATGTTTAATACAAAACTTTAAGGATTTTCCCGTGGCTACCCAGTGGTCGTATTGGATTTGACCTTGACCGTGACCTTTAAGGTAATATCAAATGCCTTCCTAAACCGTTCATCCGATTGCGATGAAACTTTGGGGAATGGCTGGACGCATACCCGCGAAGGTTTCTGAGTTAGTAAATCTTATACAGGGTGTTCAAAAAGTACCGGTACTGATGATTATTATGCCTTCCTAAACCGTTCATCCGATTGCGATGAAAATTTGGGGAACAGTTGGACGCATATCCGCGAAGGTTTGAGTTAGTAAATCTTATACAGGGTGTTCAAAAAGTACCGGTACGGATGATTATTCTGGCTTCCTAAACCGTTCATCCGATTGCGATGAAAATTTGGGGAACAGTTGGACGCATATCCGCGAAGGTTTGAGGTAGTAAATCTTGTACAGGGTGTTCAAAAAGTACTGGTACGGATGATTATTATGCCTTCCTAAACCGTTCATCCGATTGCGATGAGAATTTGGGGAACAATTGGACGCATATTCGCGAAGGTTTCTGAGATAGTAAATCTTATATAGGGTGTTCAAAAAGTCGAACTATACTTGACCTAAATTTGACCTCCGCTGACAATAAAGGTAACATGAAAAAAATGGTCAAGAACACATTTGAACATGAAAAAAAATTAATTTGAGCTTGATATAACCTTGAAGGTCATGGTCAAGGTTAAATCCAATATGACCATTGCGTAGCCCGGGAAAAATACTAAAAGTTTTGTATTAAAAATATATTTAAACAATGGTGGACGGACAAAATCAATCCACAATCTACCCGTGCGAAACCGGGACGGGCTGCTAGTAAGTTATAAATCTAATATAATAATAATAAATATTTTATTATAGAAAAAATTTAACTTCTTTATGTCGAACTACGACGTCATATTCCCCAATTAAACTCGGACCGCAGATAATTGTAAGATGTTTACACATCCTCCGTGAGTACAACGGCACACACCTTTTTTTTTTCTTTCAGCATTGCATATGAGGACGGGACGAACTCTTTGAGGACTAAGCGGAATTAATCTTTCTACATATTGGAGAATCCAAGTCGTGGGAGAAGAACAAAAACATCGGAGTAACTACAATATCGGGGTAACTATAATACTTTATTTCTATTTTTTCTCATCGGTGCTTGCCCTCTGCCTTCCTACTACAAGTTTCGATTTATATACTAAATTTTATTTTATTTTTAGTTCATCGCCTCCACTCCATCGCCTTCGACTTTTTCTACCCAGTGAGGATTTCTCACGGACCAATAGTGGGCGTTATGATTATTCACTAATCCTTCGTTGTAGAATTTCGATTCATCTGTGAACAAAATCTTCTGACGAACGAGGGATCGTCCACTTGCCGTTCCAAAAACCAGTCGGAATAGTTCATTCGTCGAGCTGGATCTGCTTTCTCCGGTGCATGTATGTACTTCATTTTAAAAGGATGAAAATTCTTTTCTATTTCTTATAGTCTTATTCTCTCTAGGAGAGGATGTTCCACTGCTCTCGTATTCTTTCAGATCTTTCTAAAATAATTACAGAAATCACATATATAATTCAGCTCTGACAAGTATAATCTTATCGAGCTGTCTTATCGAGCTGTATCTTTCAATGTAATGATTCCGAAATGGTTCTATAACGTTTTGCAACTTTGTGAATTTATCGAGAAAGATATATTTCTAACATAGGGTAGTGTTCAAAAATATTGCAAAATATCGCAAGAATATCAGAAAAATTACTTGTAAAGACGTATTTTATGGGATGTAATTTCTTAATTGAATATTTGTTAAGATAATTTAACATAAATCTCACTTTCGTAATTTCTGTCGGTTATGAGACTGCTGGATTGCCGTACCTTTGGTCCAATATTGAAAATAAATCTTCTCAAGGCTGAATACGACTTGGGCATGTTTCAGCGTACAATTAGCTAGATCCAGCTCGACGAATGAACTATTCCGACTGGTTTTTGGAACGGCAAGTGGACGATCCCTCGTTCGTCAGAAGATTTTGTTCACAGATGAATCGAAATTCTACAACGAAGGATTAGTGAATAATCAAAACGCCCACTATTGGTCCGTGAGAAATCCTCACTGGGTAGAAGTGGTCTACTCGCTAAGAGAAACGTATATGTTTCTCTTGCAAGGGAGTTAGAGAAAGGGGACCCTGATCTCCCAGTAGCTGTCAATTCGGGAGATCGAAACATCTAACCTCGAAATGGTTAATTTGTAAATAATGGTGAATAATGTGTAGAAGTGATAGGAAATAATCATTCGGGTTTCTTCGATGAGATTCCCCAAGTGTTCAAAAATCGGTGTCCGATTTTTGATATAACTGTTGCTTCAACTTCCAGGTATATTAATTGTAAGTATTACTGCAGAACGAGTAGGTTAAAAGATTTTCGTGAAGACTCATGATTTTCCAACATGTCATTTCGTACAGGTGCAACCGAAGAGGATCTAGCTCGTGTCCTGTCCGTAAAAAGATGACTCGATGGACATCGGAGAATGTCAGGCTTATCATCGAGCGCCTATTACCCACGGTACATTAATTGCAATACGCGCTTCTCGTTTCATTCAACTATTCCAGCGTTAAATAATTTTTACTTCTTTCAAGGTAATCACCTTTTATGAACTGTTCGTGGTAGGAGGCAGCGATCGATAATAGAGACTCGTCGTAGACAAGTTCGTCTATTAAAACTAAAAGGCAATTGGTGTGCAACTGGAACATCATCGCAGGAATAATTTGTCTTCGATTAGTCACAATCATTTATCGTTGCCTCCTACGATCAACAATTCGTACAAGAGGTAAATGCTTTGAAAGAAGTAAAAGTTACTTAGAGCAGGGATAGTTGAAACGAAAATCGCATATTGCAATGAAAGTACTATGGGTGAAAGGCGCTCGGTGACAAGCCTGACATTCTCCGATCCATCGAGTCATCTTTTTACGGACAGGACATGAGCTAGATCCTCATCGGTTGCACCTGTACGAGATAACATGTCAGAATACCGTGAGTCTTCATGAAAATTTTCTAACCTACTCGTTCTGCAATAATACTTAATAATAAAAAGCTATTCTCCTACATGTACATATTCTCCTGATGAATAAATTCCAAAAAAAGTAGTGAAATCTCTCCACAAAAACAGATTCTCTGTAAAAAAAAGGCGGCATGTTCATTCAGTGCCAACAAAAATTGATACGTAAATCTGTCAGATATCTACAAGATGTCTATATGTCTAAAAAATGACATCTATATTTGTTATAAACATGGTTGAAATCTAGATGTCTAACAGACAAAGTGAAAAATATAAGGGCTCTCTCTAGTCTATAAATCCCTTTCAAAATATCACGAGAATTAATCAAAAGTAACGTGGTTATAATTAATTGGCTCATATCGGTATAAAATGTGAGACTTTAATTTTGTGGTAATAAAAAGCTATTCTCCTACATGTACGTATTCTCCTCATGAATAAATTCCAAAAAGTAGTGAAATCCCCCCACAAAAACAGATTCTCTGTAAAAAAAAGGCGGCATGTTCATTCAGTGCCAACAAAAATTGATACGTAAAATACTCTCCAAAAAAGATTTGAAATCAATTAATATCGCCATGTTCAAGAGTTATATATAAAAAGTAAAAGGCATCATTTGAAAGGGAAATTATTGTAAATCAAGTGACTACAAAATTCGACTAAAAAAATTTATAAACAAATTTTAATAAAAAAGAACTTGCCACGTTTAAGTTTTCATATTTTGTCGACTATACCGAGCGGCAAGTTCTTTTTTATTAAAATTTTTTTAGTCGAATTTTGTAGTCACTTGATTTACAATACTTTCCCTTTCAAATGATGCCTTTTACTTTTTATATATAACTCTTGAACATGGCGATCTTAATTGATTTCAAATCTTTTTTGGAGAGTATTTTACGTATCAATTTTTGTTGGCACTGAATGAACATGCCGCCTTTTTTTACAGAGAATCTGTTTTTGTGGGGTATATATATACATATATATATACACACAGGGTGTTTCACCTAACTTGACCACCTCAAATATCACGGCAGTCTTTGATGATACCTATGAAAACGTATTGAGAGGAAAAATTGTTCGATATAAAGGGGCAAATACTGTTATTAGAAAAGAATTATTTTCTAATTAGTTTTTTTCAAGATATCAAGGTCGTCGATATTATTTTAAATGGGTCGACATATTTTCATTACCACAGTCTTGTAGCTTATAAGAGGACAAATTCAGCAACTGTTAGGCTTAACTCACACGGTGTGACTTCACTGCGACAGCAGTGCGACAGAACTGACGCACGCTGTCGCAGGAATCGACGACTTTCCTGCGACAGTTTTGTCCCACCGCGTGAGCAGATGCGCGGCAAACTAACACAACGACACCGCTACTGTAGATGTCATACAGCCAAGCGCGAGGTGCGTGTCGCACTGCTGTCGCAGGGAAGTCGCACTGTGTGAGTGCTTCGCTGCGTCTCCATGCTGATTTGCCGCGTGCGACGTACTCTCGACCGAGTCCGACCGAGTGCGACAGTTTTGTCGCAGTGAAGTCGCACCGTGTGAGTTGGCTCTAAATATGATAACATTCATTTGACTTTGAACGAGAAGAATCACGAAATGCGTGCTATGAATTCCAATACTTGTTCGAAGACCGATCCTTACTTTCTCCTTCCTGACGGAACAAGATACCTCGGAGGTTTGCTTATAAGCATCAGAAACAATAACACATTTCACACAATCCCAATGACATTGAAATTCATTCATTTATCGTCTTCGAACAAGTATTGGAATTCATGGAATGCATTTCGTGATTCTTCTCGTTCAAAGTCAAATGAAGGTTATCATATTAACAGTTGCTGAATTTGTCCTCTTATAAGCTACAAGACTGTGTAATGAAAATATGTCGACCCATTTAAAATAATATCGACGACCTTGATATCTTAAACTAATTAGAAAATAATTCTTTTCTAATAACAGTATTTACCCCTTTGTATCGAACAATTTTTCCTCTCAATACTTTTTCATATCATCAAAAACTGCCGTGATATTTGAGGTGGTCAAGTTAGGTGAAATACCCTGTATATAGGTGCTGAGCCTGTTCTATAAATAGAGGGAATCATTTTAGAATATTTTACTAAGGTTGTGTGTGGATTTTATTGTTACTTATATGCTATATTATTCTGCTTCATTTTATCGCGTTATTTTCAGTAGGGATTTTACAAAAGCTCAGTATTGTTGCGTAACTATCCTTGAATATGTACTTGTTTGGTTATAGTCAATTAGTAGTCGATATCTGAAATGTTATAATATTTTTTGAAAAGTATCAATTAAAATATATATTCTACATACATATATCCTAATTAGTTATCATTTATGAAAGCATCGTATGGAAATTGTGCAATGTTTTAAAATATCCTATAGAAATAAATAAATATAGACGTATATATGCTACTGCAAAAGTAATTAGTAATAAATCGTTCTTCGGTATGAAGAGTAGGTACTGGTAGAATCTAATAATAATAATAATCCCAACGGTAATAACTGCTCCTAATCATAACAGCGTAGCTGAAAATGAGATTAAGTATATCGTGCATGGAAAGAAATGCTACGAATGCTGTTACGATGTTTATTAATATGGTAACTAGACCATTTGCACGCGCAAGCGCGCGCCTAAAACGTATTTCATAACGACATTTAGATTTACTTCAACACTAATTTTATCAAATTGAATTTCCCCGCTTTAACTATCGAATACTATATCGATATCGATTATCAACTAACTAATGGGGATAGGTGACCACGACTTTCGATTATCGATATCGAATATCAACTAACCAATGGTGATAGGTGACCCCGACTTTTGATTATATCGTGCTGGATTTTATTAGATAGGACTAGAACATTTGCGCGCGCAAGCGCGCGCCTAAAAAGTATTTCATAACGACATTTACGATTTCAATTATCGTGAGCTATAAGGTGTGATTTGGGTTGGGTTATATTAGCTATTATGAACATAAAAATATAGAACGACTGCGGGGAGGCCTCTTCCTGATAACAATAATTGTAAATCTCCATATAATTTAGTTGGTAGAGTAGATTTTCTGACTTTTTCTTAAAACTGCTAATATTTCCAAACTATTGGAAAATAACGAAATGTAAAGATTAATTACATTTCTTATAAAATGTTAAGTAAAAGAATGTGAAAATATCATCATTCACAAAAATTATACGCTAAATTAAAATTGCAGTTTATATTTTTGTTTAAATATTTGTTAATATGATTAATTAATTAATAATTCTAAAAATAATTTTTTACCCAATTTATTCATTTTATTAAACTAAAATGAGCAAGAAGCGAGACGCAAATGCAGGGAGGTGAGGAAGGGAAGCAGAGAAATCCAAAGGTTAATAAAATGTTAATATTACGTACACATGTACAACTCTGGTATCGTTTTTATAATGATTTTGTCTAATTGATACTTTTTATTCTTCTTCGTTACTACTTACGTTAGTTTCGGAGTCATATAATTCTTTATAAACATAATTTTTGACAGCATTATTTCGTCTTTGATATTGCCTAAATTTTGGAGTGACGTCCATGAGCGTACTCGATAACATGCAACGTACAATTGGCCATGATTAAACACATCTCGTCTCAGATCTATACCTACACGATCAAAGGTTTGACCTTAAGACTTATTAATTATCATTGCGAATGCTAACTTTATTGGGAATTGCCTACGTTTGAACGTGAATGGATAAACGTCCTCGCAATAAAGAGTAATACGATTTATAAATACTGTTTCACCTTTCTTATCACCAGTAAGAATTTCACGTTTCAAGATATGATTATTTAGTTCTAGTATAATTAATCGCGTACCATTACATAAGCCTTCACTAATGCTGAAATTTCTTATAAGCATCACGACACAATTTTTCCGTAATCGTAGTTCGTGTGGCGGAAAGGTGGCAGGATTTAATGTGTTCAGATATTCTGGTAAAATTGCATCATTAATATCACCATTATCACAATTTTCAACACTGTCCACGCTGTTGTAAATTCGTTCAGTTGACAAATCTAACAATCGTACCACTCTGCTATTAATATCTTCTACATCAATATTTCTAGCTGATAGTATGGCGGATTTACTTAAATCTTCAAATTGTCTTCTCCTAATTATTTCTCCATATATTTCTTCAACAATATCAGAATCTTTCGATGCAATGCAACTTATTGGCATAATTATATTGTTTTCATTATCATTAAGAATTCCATCACCGAGCGCTAGTAAAAACTTGGCAAAATTTGCTTCTTCAGCTTTGAAGAAATTTGCCAGATGACGCAATGCCTTCCAAGAACTGTTTACCGCGATGGTGTTCCTGGAATCCTGGCGATGTCAAGGTCTGTCAATAATTTCAGGAATCGGAACTACGCAGTAGCGGTGAAATCCTTTGTAATTCGATCCTCAGAGCAAGTCCAAACCCGCGCGCACGGACGCTTCGCGCGATAAGGCTGGTCGATTCCCCCAGTGGTGTCAACAATTCCAGGAATCAGAAGTGCGCAGTAGCAGTATATCGTATGACGTCATCGCTCACGAGTGGAAGAACAATCGACCCGCGTGTCATTCCTGAACGATTGCGTCATACCTTATCGCTCTGCTACTGCGCAGTTTCACACGCCATTCCCGAGCGATGACGTCATAGCTTCTCGACAGGCACGAATACGTTTATCTCCCCCATCGCGCCCCCACCGCAACGTCTTTGTTTAAATACCGCACGTCGCCGCTGTCACGCCATTAGTCACATCGTGCTCACGAAACGACAATATGTCTTCGGAACAGTGCAAGGATATTGTGAATACCCATCGAGAGGTTTTCGAGCTTATCGCTCGACAGAGTGGCGATCCCATCAACATCACGCGATGGATCCGACAAGGGGTCAAGAGTTTGCGGCTGCTCGGACGATTGATGCGCCGAGAAGGAACATCAGTCGCCGGCAAACAACGGTACCTGGCCGCCATTCGACAGGTGAAGAGTTATAATCGAAAACTCAACAGCTTGCTCGTGAGAGGTGGACGTCTTGATCAGCGCGGGCAGAGACGCAGCGATCGTGTCTCGTGGGAGGATCTCCAGTCGGCGTTCGACGGACGAATCCGCACGAGTGTGATCGTAAACCTGCGAAATCTAGATCCCACCGCCTTCCTGCAGAACGCGCTGGCCCTCTTCACACCGCGCATCAAGAATGCGCTCAAGAGGGAGAACGCCTTGAAGGTGAATGCTGTACTGGAGGACGAGTACGGCATCTTCAAGAATGACGAAGAGATCGTCGAACTGAAGACCTTCGCCACGAAGAACGCCCCAATCCTGCAGACCACTGATTTGAAGCAGTGGTTTGTCGAGAATGTGCGAGACACCATTCTCCGGCAAATGGAGGAATTCCAGGAGCGGGACTCGGGTTGGACGTTGCGAGTCGTCATCAACTTGACTGTCAACGTGAACCGGTACAACCCGATGAGAGGCAGCTCCTACCTGGAACTTCCCGGGTTTATCAAGAGGAAGGAGGCCTGTGTTAACGTGCAGAATACCGACGACCAGTGTTTTAAGTGGGCACTCCTTTCTGCACTGCATCCTATTGATTGGGGCAGGCATCCCAACCGTGTGTCAGTGTACAAGCCGTACGAAAACGAGTTAAACTTTGCGGATATAGACTTCCCAGTGCCGTCGAGAGAGGTCCCGAAGTTTGAGAAGCAGAATGAACTCTCAGTCAACGTCTACATTCTGTTGAAATACAAAGAAAAATTTTCGGTCGCACCCATCCACGTCACCTCGCATAAGAAGGACAAACATGTGAATCTCCTCATGGTTCAAGATCGGTACGTCTCGACGAGGAACCGAATGAGGAGGAGGAGGTGAACGAGGATGACGAAACTCACACCATCTACCACTACGTGTGGATAAAGGACCTCTCTCGGCTGGTCAGCACACAACTATCAAGAACGAAGGTGAAGAAATACATCTGTGATCGCTGCTTGCACTACTTCCGGAGTAATGAAAAGCTGGAAGCCCACGAAGTCGACTGCGTCCAGGTGAATCGGTGCAAGGTCAGGATGCCTGCACCGATGCACAGCACCTTGAGGTTTAAGAACTATAACTTCAAGGAAAGGGTGCCGTTTGTCGTCTACGCGGACTTCGAGTGTCTCTTGAATAACGTCGACCTGCAGCAGACGAGCAAGACGAGAGTTTGTCAAGTGCACGAACCGTAAAGCGTGGGTTACTACGTGAGGTGCAGCTACGACTACACGCTGTCCCGCTATAACAGCTTTGGGGGCCCGAAACCCGCTGAATGGTTCGCGCGTGAACTTTCTGAGCTGGTCGAGCAGGTCGAAGGAGTCCTCGAGCACACCGTACCCATGGAACCGCTCACGGAGGAACAGGAGAGGGCTTTCCACATCGCCGAGAAGTGTCACATTTACGGGGAGTCGCTGCTGGATGTGAAGAGAGTTCGGGACCACTGCCATCTCACCGGCAGATACAGGGGTACAGCGCACGAGGACTATAACCTGAATTATCAGGATTCGTGCACCATTCCCGTAGTCTTCCACAATCTCAGCGGCTACGACAGCTACCTCATCATCAAGGAGATATCCACCTGCTTCGACGGCCGGATCGACTTCTTGCCCTTGAACATGGAGCGATACGTCTCGTTCACGAAACATCTAAAGGGCAGCGACATCGCTCTTCGGTTCATCGACTCCTTCCGCTTCATGGCATCGTCGCTGGAGAAGTTGGCGTCTTACCTCGCGGAGGCGCCGATCACCAAGATCGAGTTACCGCAGATCCAGACCGAACAGTTCGAACTGTTGAGGCGGAAAGGTGTCTTCCCCTACGAGTTTCTCGACGCGTGGGCCAAGCTGGACGTCACGGAGTTGCCGACCCAGCAACAATTTCACAGCCGTCTCAACGGCTGCGGCATCTCCGACGAGGACTACGAACACGCCCAAAGGGTCTGGCGTGAGTTCAACGTGGACACTCTGGGCGAGTACGCGGACCTCTACCTCAAGACCGATGTCCTGCTGCTGGCCGACGTTTTCGAAAACTTTCGTGACAACTGCATCGAAGCGTACGGTTTGGATCCAGCCCATTACTACACTACACCCGGCCTCACGTGGGACGCCATGTTGAAGTACACCGCAATCGAGCTGCAACTGCTCACCGACATCGACATGCTCATGTTCGTCGAACGGGGCATCCGAGGCGGTGTTAGTCAGTGCAGCAACCGTTACGCCCGAACCAACAACGTGTACATGAGGGACTACAATCCCGAAGAGGAGATGAAGTACCTCATGTACTATGATATGAACAACTTGTACGGCTGGGCGATGATGCAACATCTCCCATACGGTGGCTTCGAGTGGGTGGAGAACCTCGCCGGTGACTTCCAGTGGAATGTGTCCGACGACTCGCCCATCGGATACATACTTGAGGTGGACTTGGACTATCCTGAAGCCATCCACGATATCCACCGAGACCTGCCGCTGTATCCCGAGCAGATGAAGCAACCGGGCTCGAAAGAGCCCAAGCTTCTGACGACGTTGTACTCGAAATTACGTTACATCATCCACTACCGCAACCTCAGGCAAGCTCTTGAGCGCGGTCTACGGCTCACCAACATCCATAGAGCCCTTAAATTCGACCAGTCACCGTGGCTTAAGAGCTACATAGACCTGAACAGCGGTATGAGGAAACGAGCCCGCAATGAGTTTGAGAAGAACTTGTTCAAACTCATGAACAATGCGGTGTTCGGTAAGACGATGGAGAACGTGCGCAAACGTGTTGACGTCAAACTCGTAACCAAGTGGAAGGGCAGGTACGGTGCTGAAGCACTCATCGCCAAACCAAACTTCCAGAACCGAGTCGTTTTCGCAGAAAACCTCGTAGCCGTGCAGCTCAACAAGATCGAGGTTTTGCTGAATAAGCCGATCTACGTGGGGTTCTGCGTACTCGACTTGTCGAAAACTTGTGTTTACGAGTTTCACTACGACGTCATGATACCGACCTTCAAGAGCAATTGCAAGCTGCTCTACACGGACACCGATAGCCTCATCTACGAAGTGCGAGGTGGGGACGTCTACGACGTGATGAAGCGATACATTGGGCGCTTCGACACGTCCGACTACCCCACCGAGAACGCGTTCGAGATGCCGCTGGTGAACAAGAAGGTGGTCGGTCTCATGAAGGACGAGTGCAACGGTCAGATCATGACGGAATTCGTCGGACTCCGCAGTAAAATGTACAGCGTGCGGGTCAACGGCGAGGACCGCATGAAGAAGGCCAAGGGCGTCAAGTCGTCGGTGCTCGCGAGAACCATAGATTTTGAGGACTACGTCGCCTGCTTGAGGCAAAATACCACACAGTATCGCTCGCAGTACCTCTTTCGATCGAGGCTACACGAAGTGCAGACTGTGCAGCAGACCAAACTCGCGCTAAGTCCGCACGACGATAAGAGGTGCCTGCAGCCCGACACCACGGACACTCTACCCTGGGGTCACTGCAGAATAACTGATGTAAATATAGATGTGGACGTGTAAATATAGGTGTGTGTATGGAATAGGGTTACGACTGTAAATATAGGTAGGATTACAAATGTAAATATAGGTGTGTGTGTGTGTGTGTGTGTGTGTGTGTGGATGTAAATATAGGTGTGAATATACTTAAGTAAAACTAAGCGGCATTACGAGAGAGAGCCCTCAAGTACCGCAGCACTAAAGACTTCCAATCGATTGCTCTGCTCCATCCGAAGTTTCACCTCGTATTTGCCAGGAGAGTGACGCGTGTCACCTCTCACCCCTATATAAACGTGGATTTGGAGGAATAAACGAATCATTTATTTATCCAACTGTTGCGCGAATCATTGAAACCCAACCACTTTACAAATAGACTATTTCCGCATCTCTTGAGCACCCACTCCACGAGGTAGACGTCCTGATGTTTGACCGCGGCGAGTTCTTCCTCGTGGAGAACATCAGAGATACATCTGGAGTGTATCCTCAGAGATACATCTGGGGTGCATCCTCAGAGATACATCTGGGGTGTATTCTCAGAGATACATCTGGGGTGTATCCTGAGAGATACATCTGGGGTGTATCCTCAGAGATACATCTGGGGTGTATCCTCAGAGATACATCTGGGGTGTATCCTCAGAGATACATCTGGGGTGTATCCTCAGAGATACATCTGGGGTGTGTCCTCAGAGATACATCTGGGGTGTATCCTCAGCGATACATCTGGGGTGTATCCTCAGAGATACATCTGGAGTGTATCCTCATAGATACATCTGGGGTGTAGCTTAAGTTCACTGTCAGTCACCAGAGGCTGACACCTGCCAAGTTCACTGTCAATCACCAGGGCCTGACACCTTCCAAGTTGAAATCGGAACCAGCGGACGTGCGTCTAAAGTTCGAAGCGAGTGCAAATTTCCCCCGCCGACACTGTAGCGTATTGCCTCAACCTCCACGATCGCATAGCCGATCAGCGGTGTGGTAAATAGTCCGGCAGAGATCCGAGGAGTTCAGTCTCATCATGGAAGTGGTGGTCGACGTACAGGGTTTCAAGATACCCGGCAACCGGTTCGTGCCGAAGGAACTTGCAGTGCTTCCACTCAACTCTGAGCCACGGGAAGCCACGACTTTCCTTTTCAAGCCACCATTTCCTTGGCGGTATCTGCCTGCGACGTATCGCTGCTGCAATTCCTGGCTACATCCGCACTCCGTCGGTAAGTTAGAATTCCGCAAAATTCAAATTTCCCGCCATTTTTGGTCACGTGGGTGGCCCAGAACCCGCCTAGCTTATCTACTAACCACGAATTTCGTCATGTTCAACAACTTTGTCTGCAATTGATGATGATGGTTCAGAGATATTTACGCTTGCCGCGCTATTACCCTTGTACACATACTTCATAAGGTATTTAACAGCTTTAATGCTGGCGACTAATTCTGTATTTATGTGACAATTAAGTGATAATAATAAGAAGTCATTATAAGGAACAACATGACGGTTATCAATTATATACGTTGCAGTTCGTGGGTAAGTTTTTCCCGTATTTCTTTGTCTATAGTGTGGATAACCGTTTTCATCCATTGTAGTTTCTTCACAAAATTCTCTTGGATAACGTTTAGTATATTTTCCATTTTCTAAACACCAATCTCCACATGGACCATGTATCATATTTCTCGTCACAATTTCACGTAATATTGGGTTTTCTATTGGATCAGGCACTTGAGCACTGATGTATCGATCGACGACTTCCGGTGTAGTTAATTTTGAATCTCGATTTAAAATTACCAATAAATGAATATGAGGTAGCCCTCTTTTCTGATATTCAATAACATAAACATAAGCTTGAACTTTACCGAAAATATTTTCGTCAACAATGTAGTGAAGTAATTGATCTTTTTTTATGCTAAAAACTCGAGCAACAATATCTGGTCTATCTGATGCTGTTTGACCAGGCAATAAATTTTCTTCGATTTCGCGCCATTTGGGATTGCACGTCATCGTAATAAATAAATCTGGTTTGCCATATTTTCGAACGATTGCCATCGCATCTTGATACAGTTGTAACATATGTCGTGGTGAACTTATGAAAGTTGTGTGTGTGTGATGGGAGTATAACTAATTTACCAACTCGACCTCCTGTATTATTCGCTTTTTTTTGTAAATGATCAATTAATCCTTGATAAGAATCAGCGCGAAGTTTTTTCTGGTTCAATTTACAATAAGAAATTCGATCTTTTTCTATTTTTACATAATTATCTACAACCCATTGCTGAAATAATCGACGTCCCATAATGAAAATATTTAATTGATTACGAATCGCCATGAGATATTTAATGTAAACGTTTCGAGTTACATGTCGTTTTCCATTGACACACAACATATCTTTGTGCCAACCTAAGGTGCCATGAGTATAAAATAAAGGATAAGTCCACGGTTCCACTTCAGGATTCATACTACTAACGAATTGTAAACTTTTTGTACTTGTATTGCGTATCGTTACAAAAGATTCTGGAATATCACCATCCGCTGAAGTTGAGAAAATAGCTGCAACTTCATTTGTTCGTTGAAAATTGTAACGACCTCGATCCATTCCGGGTTTTAATGTGAATAATAATTGCAACTCTGGTTCTTCATTATTATTCAATGCTTTCATCGACTCTAACTCATCCTTCATCATTGCATATGATTTTGCAGAAAGATTATTGTCTCTCATAAAACTATCAATATCACGCATAATATCCGGATCCAAATCTGAATTTCTTTGACAACGTATATTTATTGATTCATTTGAATCTATGAAGAATAGTTGACCGTAACTGGGAGAATCATCATCTGTTGCTGGATATAA
Source organism: Xiphydria camelus (assembly GCA_963678675.1). Lineage (NCBI taxonomy): Eukaryota > Metazoa > Arthropoda > Insecta > Hymenoptera > Xiphydriidae > Xiphydria > Xiphydria camelus. The sequence continues at coordinate 23,808,965 of OY783191.1, forward strand.
TGATGTATTTATCTGATAATATATTTGACCATGTATTTTGAAACAATAAGGTCCAGGGCGTCGACTATTGAAATTCACTAAATTGGCATTAAATGATGCGAAAGAAAATGAATTATTATAATATCGAATTCTTTCAAGGAAATGATTAGATTTCTCATGCATACCATTATACAATTCTTTTAGAAAGGGAGGTGGAGATGGTAATGGATTTAATGACACTTCACCATGGCTACAGCAATCATTGAAAGAATTTGGTCTTTGAATCACTTTTTCCGCATCAAAGTGTTTAGCATTGCAATGGCAACATAATGCAGTCATGGGGCCGATATAATGTTCAATCACATTTGATTGGTTTTGAGTTGATCTGACAAGCGTTCTTATATTAACGGTCCCTTGCTCATTACTGACAGTTGATGTCATTGAACGTTTGTTTACATGAATGTTCTGATCAGTTGTAGTTTTGGACTTGAGTAATCTGTCACGACTACGACGATCGCGTTCACTTGCAGTTTTCTTTTCTCGTCTTAATTTCTTGTGATCTTCTTCCTCTGATAAAGTACGTTGACGTTTTCTAGGTGCCATAGTAATTTGATATTAACTGAAAAGGATAATTCTAATAAAATGAAAGATATCAAATCTACAGATAGATAGATTTGATTTTTTCTTGCATACAAATAAAAATTCGGTATTGTTTTATATATATTCGATTTTATTTATTAGATTTATATAAGTGTAATATAAAAGTAATTATATCCAGCGTATTTTTCCGTACTATACGGTCGAATCAAGAACAAATATACTTAATGTGATTGAAGTAAATAATATAAATCAATAGATCTCATCTATATTAAGACTTGCTTGAAAATTATTATTTTTATTATTGTTAATGATAGTTGGCTCTTTGTTATTTTATTGTAAAAAATATTGATATAATTAATCTTGATTGTTTCAAATTTTACACGACTTATAGCTTTTAAGATATTATATTTATATCTATTTTTGATTTAAGATTTATCAGTGTTTTATTATTTTGGTTGTGTTTTGGTTTCTGTAGGTTTTTAGGTTCTTATTATCAATTTTAGCTTTTTCAAATTGTTATATAGGTTTGAAAGCTATTGTTATAGGTTTTGGATTTTTTTGAGATATATTGTTTTGTATTATTTATAATTGAAAATTGGCTTATGTTGTTGAGATGGATTATGTTTTTAGGTTATGTTATCAACTTTACAATTTTTCTGCACATCCAGTTGTGACCTGAAATGAAAAAGAAATTATTAGTAGTATATAATTTAATCATGGGAACACATCCATCATTTGAAATGAGTTGTAATAAATTATCTATTCAGTAATAACAGTAAAGTTAATGATAAAACTATTATACGTACATGAACAATCGTGCAAGGGTTATTTATGAGCAACGAAGTCTATTATTTTTATTCCTCTCTCGTGTCAGGTATCGACAACACTGTATTCTGTAAGAAATTAACACATTTTACATTACATTCATGAATTATAATAGCGATGATTACACGGTAAACAAATTTATGACAACAGGTAGATATATTACATGAAAAATTTAAGAACAATAATTTAAAATGAACCACAGCGTAAAACTGTATTAATGTTATTTAATATATATTCTCAGAAATACATCTATATTTTTAGTAGAGTGTCAATCTTGAATGATGAAAATATTTTGAAAAATATTATCGTTAAGATTATTAAACCGATTCAGTAAAAATAAATTGTGCACTTTTATATTATTGACTTTTTTATAATGGATATAGTTAATGATAAAATTATTATACATACATGAACAATCATGCGAGGATAATCTATGAGCAACGAAATCGAATACTTTTATTCCTCTCTCGTGTCAGGTATCGAAACACTGTATCCTGTAAAAAATTAACACATTTTACGCGTTACATTCATGAATTATGATAGCGATGATTACACGGAAAAAAAATTCATGACAATGGGTAGCCGATATCAAAAATTTTTAATTTTGCGTATATGATAATAATAATATATATACTTACACCAGAAATCTTGTCTTATTTGTAGTAGCTTTGCACATCTACGATTCGAAAATGGAAAATCGAATTCCTTGTAAATCACGTAAAATAATGAACACCAAACACACTTGCATCTATTCATATGAAATGGTCGTGTCAAACTGTCGAGAATATGGCGGTCTTAACAACGGATGTACAACGCAATACAACGTAGTTCAATATGTCTCTATCATACTATCGTACACTGAGAGAATATATTAATTATATCAATTAACTATTTTTTTTTAAGTGGTAATAATTATATTTCACTGCTTTAATCCCATATCATATATTTATTTTCGATGAAATAAGTGATCAATCAGTAATTGAATCAGTAACGCATGATTGAAATAATGGATTGAAACAATGAAATAAATTAAAACTTATTGGCCAAATCATAGTCAAAGCGGGAAAATTCAAAATGCAAAAATAGCACAAATATGGGTGCAAACGGTCTAGTTTTTCATAAATTGGGCAAAAGATATGACTAATAAGTTAATCAATCATTGTCTAAAATAAGATTCATTTTTTCGTTTGAAACCATATCCATTATAAAAAAGTCAATAATATTATTATTAAGTACATAATATTATTATAATATTATTATTAAGTACACAATTTATTTTTACTAAATCGGTGTAACAATTTTAACGATAAAATTGTTCAAAACATTTTCATCATTAAATAATTGGCACTCTACTACAAATATATATATGTATTTCTAAGAATATTAGATATTAAATAACAATTAATACAGTTTCACGCGGTGGTACATTTTAAATTATTGTTCTTAAATTTCTCATGTAATATATTATATTATTATATTAATCAGACTCTAAAATCACGTTAATATGACGTTAAATACCCTAAAAGTAACATTATATTCTAGCACTGTAGTACAACATATTAAATTATTATTATAATTAAACTTATTATATAATTATAAATAAATGAATCAGCCTCTGAAATCACATTGGTATAATGTTAAACATATTACGACTACAGACTCTGACATTCAATCCACCCCTAGCAAGTAGCCAGCCAGAAAAGCGAGACTAATTAATTAAAAACCAGAGATACTTTTAACGCGAAATCGGAATACCAATCAACAGTTTGGCCATATCAAGGAACATTTTGAGAAATAATCAATACATTTTTGAATGACAAAAAAATAAAACCGTAGTTTGTATTCTACAACTACAGGTGACGTAATCTTCTTTTAGATTAGAATCGTAGAATACAAACTACGACTTCAAATTTCGTCTAGAAAATGATCAAAGTGTCTCTAAATATTCCATTATAATAGCCAAATTGTTGGTTGGTATCCCGATTTCGCATTACAAGCATCTCCGAGATACTTAACTAATTAATGTAAAAACATTACTTCAAGTAGTCCCTCTTATTTGGCTGACTAATGCAAGGGGAGGGATTGAATACCCTTAATTTTAGTTATATCTCTTAAAAACTATTGTTTGCGATGCTTAAATTGGCATCAATTATCACGAATTTTTAAAATCAAATTAACTCTCTGCTTTCTAAATAAAGTGAAAAAAATATTGTAATAAGAAAGATAACTAATATGAACACGATTCAGTTGCATCACCCTTGAAAGTTAAATCTCCTTTAGAAGTTGCATTACCGTTAAATAAATGTAGTTGAGCTGTCGATATGTGGAAATCTTACTTTAAAAATTAAGTCAATCCATCTTTTGTTTCTAGAAAAAATGTTAATAAAGAACAATTAATTTTATATTATAGATAACATTATGCACAAAAAATAATAGATAGTAGTATGTACAAAATGCAATTATACCTTGTTAACATTGTCACTGACATTTTCTTCATTCTCTTCACAGTCAAAGTTTTCCTTAACGATTCTCAAGTACTTAACCCGGCATTTGGTCGCTAGAAATACTTTCATATAACGATCGCGTATAAACGTGAGCAAAATGCTCATATATAGCGACCAATGCCGGGTTAAAACCTTTATCCAACTCATTCTCAGACAAAACATTTTCGTCGATGATTGTGATGTTGGAAGTGGTTCTCACGTTGAGAATGTAATAGCTTTCTGAATATTATAATTAGAAAAAGAAAATTATTAATGTTTCATTGAAAGAATTAGGCAATTAAAGATTATACAAAAGAATTACTAAGTTAGACGGTAGCATTTATATTGACGTTGCAAGTTATAATTAAAATATACCTGACTTATTGGTTTTCATTTCGCCTTCCGCAACGATATGAGCACCTTGAATCAATGAATCATCCGGAATGTAGTGAGTAATATTGATCAACAATTTAAACACACCATCAGTCATTGATCCGGATCCGTAGGTGTAAGTCCCATTAGTCGTCATATATTCAAAGGACATTTTAAGAAAACCTTCCACACCTGAAATTAATTATTAATTATTAAATAAATTGAATTATAAATATATTTATTTGCAGACATTAATGAGGAATTTCACTCAACAAAAATTTTAATTATGGATATCTACGTGGAATATATTATATATTAACGATATACATACGAATAACGCCTTTCAATCCTACAGCATCTTTCAAGAGCACTGGCTTAGAAGGAGGTCGCTTGGTCAGTGTAACTTTCGAGTAATCTTGAATTGACAGTTTGAACTTCAAAACGCCTGGAGTTTGATATTGCGAAATGGTTTCCTTACCACATAGCGATCTTGTGATTTTGATGAACTGAAAAAAAATCATTGGTTCAATAAAACGATTTGTACTTAAAAACATATATTATTCATTGATTCGTGTGTAGGTGCGTAAATATATTTACCACGTCTGTCGAAGTAATCTTTTGCGACCATTTCACTGCTTCTGCACCCCAAAAGGTAACCTTGATTTGTCTTCCTAAGCCATTGTTCACTACTATTTTAAAGAGAGTAAACTTTTTTCCCCTTTACTCATGAACGATTTGAATGGTTCAATCGAGTCTACGTAACCATACAATTCCCTAAAAAGAATCAATTGCTTATTTCAATCAACATATTTCAGCAACAGAGTAGTAACTCGATTTAAATTAAACATACAAAAGTAATGTTAATTTATTGTGGGCTTCATTGAATGAAATCGAGTATATGAAGGAAAAAATACCTTATAATATATCCTGAACGAAAAGCATCAACTTGTTCGTTTGATGTCAATTTTATTGTTTGATCCATAATTGCGTAATGTAGTTATTTGTCTATGATAAAAAGTATCTGAGCACACATACAACGCGTAAATTGGCCACTGGTTTAGAAGAAGGTAGCTTGGTCAGTGTAACTTTTGAGTAATCTTGAATTGAAAGTTCGAACTTCAAAACGCCTGGAGTTTGATATTGCGAAGTGGTCTCCTTACCAAATAGCGATCTCGTGATTTTGATGAACTGAAAAAAAATCATTGATTCAATAAAATGATTTCTACTTAAAAACATATTATTCATTGATTCGTGTAGGTGAGTAAAAATACTTACTTTATAATACACCCTGATGAACGAAAAGCATCGACTTGTTCGTTTGATGTAAATCTTATTGTTTGATCCGCTGTACTTATTGTAAATCACGTAAAGCAATGGACTCCAGACACACGATGGTCGTATTGTGGAGATTTGATCCACAAATAATGTATGCTGAAGACGAAGAACGTGTACACTCAATAACTACCGTTTATTGACTAAATTGAAAAACCCGCTATCATGACAGCGTAACGCGTTGTCAAAATAACGTAAATAACTTTTTTTTTCTTATTTAACCCTCGTACGTCCCTCGGGTCTATAATGACCCACAGCGTTCAATATCGATAAGTTATTATTATGCCTTTAGAGATAATCTTCTGAAATTTTTAGACATTGTTTCTTTCTTATAACGATAATTTTTCATAATGGAAATAAGCATGTAATTATGTAATTTTGTCGACTACAAAAAACTGCACGTACAAGGTCTTCGGGTCATATATGACCCATACTGTAGAATATTTTGTTATTTGTATTCAGGTACCATTTGTAGTCAATATACCATTTTTCTTATATTATGCAGTTTCCAGTGATTTCATAATACTTCAGACAAATTTTATAAAGTGTACGTAGTTTGTTTGCTGAATGACCATGCATATAGAGACGGAGTACGGACGTGTTCGTTCCTGCTCTGCTCGGTTCTCCTGCAGATATCTCTCCAAGTAGTGCGAGGAATGTCTGTCTGATGGTTTAGCGTATATAATACCACCCATTACAATTGAAAGACCGAGAAATTTTTCAAATTTATCTTTTCTGAGAGGACGCCATTTCTTCATATGAGAATTTTCAACCTGATGATTTTGAGTTTCATAACGATTTGTCTCCTCTATAATCCTTTAAAGCAGACGAGAATCAAAAAATAATTGAAATAATCGATTGGACTATTTCCCGATATAAAGATTTTCGGATTTATTTCGGATCTACCTTCGAAATCTTTGATTGATCGGTAAAAATACGGGTACTTGTACTTTTGGTTCGGATTCGCCACTAGTCCAAGCTTCCTTTTCAGCCATTGCATTGTTGGATACTACTGTATTAATACAACCGTAAAGAACAGGCGAGCGAGGCAGTCTTATAGATTGCGCGGAGCGTTGCGTTTGCTCGAACGAATTCGCGATATGCCACCTATAAGGCTTTTCGCGTATCACGTGTCATCATTCACCATATTGTATTCGCCATTTTGGATTTGAGACTAGACCGATATGGACATTAGCATCGTAATGAGCGACCCCGAAAACCCCCGAGTAACAAGTTTCGGGCCATAATCTTCAAATTTTTAAAATTTCTGGAATTCATCATCCGCCATCTTGGATTTGAGAAAATAGACCAATTTGGACTTGAGCATCGTAATGAGCGATCCAAAATACCCCTGAGCAACAAGTTTCGGGCCATAATCTTCAAATTCTAAATATTTCTGGAATTCATCATCCGCCATATTGCATTCGCCATCTTGAATTTGAGAATAGAGCGATTTGGATATGAGCATCATAATGAGCGACCCAAAAAAAACCCCGAGTAACAAGTTTTAAGCGATAATCTTTCCTGCCAAATTTTTTCCACTGGATCCAAAGTCGATTTTGCCCTGCGTCCGGGGTGGTCGATATATCGACCAGCAGTTAGGTCGGGGGCCTCCAAATAGGAAATTTATTGATTTTATTTATAAATTTTACGTTTAAAAAAAGTCGATTTTAACTGAAATTTCCCCGGGCTCTAAAGGTTAATATATACATACATCCTACCCTTGGGTCATATATGACCCGAAGGACTTAAGTGTAAGTATAAATGAGGGCCGTACGAGGGTTAACAAAACCAAAAGTGAAGAATACTTTTGTATTCCGTTTAATGATTGGCTCTCGACTCCTCGATCTCTGATTGGCTGAAACCTAGGTGAGACCAGGTGTGTAGCAATCAGTGCTGCCACAGTATCATACTGTCGAGAATATGGCGGTCTTAACCGGATGTACAACGCAGTACACAACTGGTCTCACCTAAGTTTCAGCCAATGAGAGATCGAGGAGTCCAGAGCCAATCATTAAACGGAATTCAAAAGTATTCTTCACTTTTGGTTTTGTTTAATAAGAAAAAAACGATGTTTACGTTGTTTTGACAACGCGCCTTGACAACGCGTTACGTTGCCATGATAGCGAGTTTTTCAATTTAGTCAAATATGGTAGTTATTGAGTGTACACGTTCTTCGTCTTCAGCGTACATTACTTGTGGATCAAATCTCCACAATACGACCATCGTGTGTCTGGAGTCCATTGCTTTACGTGATTTATAATAAGTACAGCGGATCAAACAATAAGATTTACATCAAACGAACAAGTTGATGCTTTTCGTTCATCAGGGTTTATTATAAAAAGTAAGTATTTTTTTACTCACCTATACGAATCAATGAATAGTATGTTTTTAAGTAGAAATCATTTTTCCTCATTCATGCCAATTTCGAGGCCATTTCCAGCCTATTTTTAGACCGCAAGATGGCGTTTTTCCCGCGTGATACCGAGCGGGAGTTCGCAGGCTGTTGAAAGTACTTTATTCAGACTGGCGCGATTGCTTAGTCCGAAGTGGGTCCTTTTTTCAAACTGATGAACGCAACGTGAAATGAGTCGTGTATGTTTTGTTTTGAGAAATGGGCATTCTTGAGAAAAAATAGTATATGTCATTCGGTGGAAATCCGAGGTTTTTTCAGATTGTGTTTAATTAGGTCGTAGCGCACGAGGGACGGTGGAGAGACGAGGCTCGCCGAAGGCCTCACCATACCTCGTGCTACGACCTAATTAAACACAGTCTGAAAAAACCTCGGATTTTCGCCTAATGGCATAAGATACTATTATTGAATCAATGATTTTTTTTCAGTTCATCTAAATTACAAGATCGCTATGTGGTAAGGAGACCATTTCGCAATATCAAACTCCAGGCGTTTTGAAGTTCGAACTGTCAATTCAAGATTACTCAAAAGTTACACTGACCAAACCACCTTCTTCTAATCCAGTGGCCAATTTACGCGTTGTATGTGTGCTCAGATACTTTTTATCATAGACAAATAACTGCATTACGCAATTATGGATCGTCGTGTTCAATATACAACAAGCGAAGAAATTAACCAGTGGGAAGTGGGCGATAATACGATGTAAGTATTAAATTGAATTCTCTGTTTTTTTCTGTGATATCTTATATGAATTTTGATGTTGATATTTATCGATATCTATTGGTCAATATTTTTATAGTGTGTTTTTAAAAGGTTACATTGAGTCCGTCGATTATCGACCATACATTAAACAGGATGGAACATCCTCAATGTTAATGAAATTTATTGTCAGCAATGGTGATGTCGAAAAAGAGACACGCAAGAGAGTTCGAGTTCTTGCATGGGCTGCAGAAGCAGCAAAGTTTGAGTCACAAATTCAAACAATGGCCGTGAGTAGATGTAATAAATTAATAATTGCTTTTTTCCCAAGTTTCAATCATCGTGAGCATTTTCTACTTTTTATTTCAGGTGGTGCAACTTTATAGAGTTCGATGTTCAGGATATGTGAGACGAACAATCATGAATAGATCGTCAAATTATTCTGATGGTTTAGCAAACGTAGGGTTGACTCTCTTGGATAAAAGTAAACTGACTTTTTATGGAAAAATTGATTGCAAAGTCGATTTATTGGACTATAAAATTCTGTCGATTCCAGAAGCTTTTAATTCTTATGATCCTGTGTGTAAGTAATGGTTACTTATTCCATGTAAAATCGATAATATGTGTTACTGAATATTGTTTTTTGTATAGGTGTTCAAGGATACATTTAGATGACTTTTTTCATCGCAACCAATGATAGTGGCAGCTATAGTATTGGATGTATTACGGATGGCTACTGGGCATTGAGTGTTCGAATCGCTATCTTTATACAGGGTGTTCATTTTAAAACTTACCACCCACGTTATCTGCGTAAAGAGACATATTTCTGAAAATCGCCGAGACACGTCAACAAAATTATTGAGGGGGAACATTTTTTATAAAAATTCGACGCCCCCCCCCCCTCAACCACCTGACTCCGGGGGCGGTAACCCCAATATTCTTAAATGGAACAGGGGGTCGAGTGATACCTCATTTTAAAGGGCTTTTAATTGTGTACATTTTGACGTCCTACTTTTCAAATTTGACGTTAAAATGAGGTATCACTCGACCCCCTGTTCCATTTAAGAATATTGGGGTTACCGCCCCCGGAGTCAGGTGGTTGAGGGGGGGGGGGGGGCGTCGAATTTTTATAAAAAATGTTCCCCCTTAATAATTTTGTTGACGTGTCTCGGCGATTTTCAGAAATATGTCTCTTTACGCAGATAACGTGGGTGGTAAGTTTTAAAATGAACACCCTGTAGAAATGGAATCACATTGATTGAAGGAGCACACGTTGAAGTAAAAGGCCGTATGGAAGTTGAGTTTAGTAAGTTTTTTTTCATATTATTTTAGTATAATTCATTTATCTTAATAAATGTTACTCTTTTTATATATTTTTATACTATCGTTACCAGAACATGATGTCAGATATTTGTTACTTAACAATATGGCTCATATCAGGGTGATAGACGATACTATAATGACATCCCAAGATTTGGAGAAAGGTTTTCACATACCGATCACTGCTGAGGTAACTAACTACTATAACTATAACTATAACTATAACTATAACTATAACTATAACTATAACTATAACTATAACTATAACTATAACTATAACTACAACTACAACTACAACTACAACTACGCCTACGCCTACGACTACGACTACGACTACGACTACAACTACAACTACAACTACAACTTTTTTTTTTAGGAGGGGGAATGCGTTTACGCACACCCGGTCTGAGCAATAACCGGTTAGTGTTGGACTCGGGACACCTGCGAGTGCAATGCAGGGCCCAATACCCACTAAACCTAACCTCCATCAAAAAGCCCCAAAGGTGAGGCACCGGGGAAATCCGCCACATAAGGCTAGCCAACATCCAGTACCTCACCGGGGATGGACGAGTTTTGATCGCCCTCAAACTCCAACAGCTCAACGGCCACCTCAGCTCAAGGCATAGGCGGAAAATGGAAGGGACAAGGTGGATAGGTAGGAGAAGAAGGATAAAGAGAAAGAAGTAAAGTAGCCTAATATCGAGCACTTACATCCACAATCAGAGAATGGCATCCGAAGAGAGAGAGATGCCGTGCCAACACCGCCACCTGATCCATAAGAGGGAAGAGGGGCTCAACACCGATAATAGGAAGGGGGGGGGACCGCCCCACAAGAGAAGAGTGGGGGGTCGCCACCCAAGGCAGACAACTAAAATCTACCCCGCCCGGCTAACTCCCTCTCCCTTTCAGCTACCTCCTTCTGCGTTAAGACCGTAGTTGCAAAAACAACTACGGCTTTCCAAATCATCGGGTTGGAGATCATGAGTGGAAGAAACGTCTCCCACTCAAGATCGGGTCCAGCCTCGGAGACGAGGGCCTCCCTTTCACGTATCCACGAGACACACTCCATCAGAGTATGGTGGGCGTCGTCAAAATCCGCCGGGCAGTAGTGGCATCTCGGCGAACGTTCCTTACCGATACGGTAGAGGAAGTCGCCAAAACAGCCATGTCTGCTTATCAATTGGGTAAGATAACCCAAGGCCACCTCGTTTGCGGTCCAACCCAGCATCAAACACAGGGACAATAATGTCCCTGACTTAACGGCCAGGGAGGGTGTCATTCTGCGCAGCCGTTTTCCACTGTTCGCGGGCGACCCGGTTGGAGGCCCGTTTGACTTCCTTGATGGCCTCAGGCGAGTCCTCACCTCGTCCTCTCAGGAATAGGATCCTTTCGTGTGTTCTCCTAAGTTTCTCAGCCCATATATGGATGGGGAGTGTTCTGGCAAGGAGAAGGGCAGCCTCGAACGATACCGATCGATAGGCCGAGATCACCCGAAGCGCCATTCTACGCTGAATGACCAGCAAAGGGGCACGGTAGGTCACCAGGGCAAGTCTATGGCTCCAAATCGGGGCGCCGTATAACATCACGGAGCCAACCACCAACGCGTACAGGCGCCGCTTGGTCTCGCCGGGTCCTTTTAGGTTGGGCATGAGGCTCAATAGAGCCCTCACCACAGCCGAGGCTTTTTTGGCAATCATCGTGAAATGATGCCGGAAGGAGAGTGAGCTATCGAACACCACACCAAGGTACTTGGTGGTTCGACGAACTTCAATAGCCTTCCCCCCCGACCATCACAACTCCGCCGAGGATGTGAGCAGGTCTTCCAAAGGCCATGGCCTCAGTCTTGCTAGGGGCAATTCTGAGACCAAGCTCCCGAATCCTAAAAACCACGGCCCCAACTTGCTCCGTGGCAAGAGCCGCAGCCTTCCTGATGCTGTCACCAGTGGCGAGAATCATGGTGTCGTCCGCATATGCGATTATGTCGCAGCCACGTCTGAGGTTCACATCTAACACATAATCGAAGGCTATGTTCCAGAGAAGGGGGCCCAGGACAGAGCCCTGGGGCACCCCTGCCCTGACCTTCTTGGAATGTATTAGGTTGTCCGCTCCTCTGAAGCGCACGTTCCGATCCATGAGGTAGTTCTCGACAATATCGACCAAATATTGGAGCAGTCCTTTCCGGCGCATTTGGGAGGTGATGGCCTCCCAAGGAACAGAATTGAAAGCATTGGTGATGTCGATACTAGTGGCAACGACAATTCGCCCCACAGAGGTAGCGGCATCCACAAACTCCATCATACGAGTCATAGCGTCAATAGTAGACCGTTTCGCACGGAAACCATACTGAGACCCTGAGAGACCATTATCAGGTTGCTCCGAGAAGGCCGCCAAGATCCTTGAGGCTATTACGCGCTCAAGGCCCTTTCCCACATCGTCAATGAGACAAATGGGTCGGAACTTGCGCTCCTCCCCTTCCTCATAGTGGGCTTTCTTCGGGATCAGGACCAGGTTAGATTGTTTCCACCTAAAGGGGAACTGGCCAGTTCTAAGGCATTTGCCAAATAGCCGAGCTAAAGCCCGGTGAAGGTCAGGAGTAGCCCTGTGCCACTAAGAAGCCCTGATGCCGTCGGGGCCCGGGGTAGACGCTCCTTTTTTCTTAACCAGGAAGTGTTTCAGCTCCGCAGTGGTGACACGGACGTCGTCATCAGCAGGGTCAGGGTTCTCAGCCTGGAGAAGGAGAGCGTCCCCGACACGCCGCGAAACCAGCGCACCAGCCGGGAACAGGGTGTCGAGGGCTTCCTCAATTTCCTCCAAGGGAGTGGTCTCAGAAGCCGAGGGGACAGCGCCCCGAAGCCGCTTAAGGGCCACTCGGTAGGCACGGCCCAAGGGGTCACGCTCAAGGTCACTGATGATCTCCTCTCAGGCCTGGGTCCGAGCTCGGCGGATACCCGCTCGTAGCTGGCGGCGAAGGTCATTCAGGTCTCGGATGAACGTGACCAAGGGCTCCACACTGTCATCACGAAGGCGTCTCCTGCCACGGGTAACCCGGCGACGAGCCGCAGTACAGGATCTTCTGAGGTTGGCCAGGTCCTGGTTCCACCAATAGACCGAGCGGTCGTTCCTGCGCTCCTTCACACGACGAGCAGCAAAATCACAGGCCGTCAAGGTTATTTCAACCAACCGATCGGCAGCAGAGTTCACTGCTTCCTCAGGATGATCCCGAAGAAAGGGAGAACACCACGACGCAGCGATCAGGGCCGCTTCAAATTTGTCAGCATCAAAGGAGGCCTTGGACCAACAAGGGCCAAGGTCACCTCTGAGGTTCTCAGCCGGGGATCACTCCCGAGCCGTGGAGACTCGGAAGGTGATATAATTATGGTCCGACAGGGACTCATGAGCATTACCCGTGAGAACTCTCCATTCCTTAATCGCTCTGACTAGTATTGGGGAGACCCAGGTCAGATCAATGACAGATGTTCCCATCGGTCTGACACAGGTAGGGGTAGACCCCACATTAGCCAGCCTGAAATCAAACTCGACCATGAAATCTGCGAGTCTGTCTCCTCTGATATTGATGTCGGAACAACCCCATATTTGGGAGCGACAGTTGAAGTCACCAGCTACAATAAGTGGGAGGCCTCTGAGGCGTCTAATAAGCGCGCGAAGTTCATCGAGCGCAATCTCAAAATCTCCAATACAGATGTTTGGGGAAAAGTAGCATGCAATGATGCCCAGGTTGCCCCTGGTCACAGCGACAAAACCCCTGCCGCGGTGCCTAAGAACAACCGGGACGTCGGGAGTGCCCCTCCACACGATAGCGGCAAGGCCAGTGCGATCTCCGAGCCACAGGGGGGAAGGAGGGATCCCATGTGGCTCGGAGACAATTGCAACATCGGTCCTCCACTCTATCATATATTGGGCGCACAGGTCCTGCGTGCCCGAGCTCCGGTTCAAGTTAACTTGAAGGAACCTGGCCATTATCAGACTGACCTGCTGCAGGCCTCCGTACCTGCTTCTCCTTTGGCTTGGGGACCGCAGGGCACCGCGAACCGCCATAGTAATGCTTACAGTCAACACCCGCAGCCTGGCATATAACACAACAGGGTTCAACACTGCAGACAGAGGAGTGCTCAGCAGCGCCATACCTGTAGCATGAGCCAGTCCTGTCCACGCCGCTGGTACATTTCGCCTGTACATGTTCGAACTCCCAACACTTGAAGCAGTGAAGGGGACGATCCATAACCACAACCACAACCACAACTACAACTACAACTACAACTACAACTACAACTACAACTACAACTACAACTACAACTACAACCACAACTACGACTACGACTACGACTACGACTACGACTACAACTACAACTACAACTACAACTACAACTACAACTACAACTATGACTATGACTATGACTATAACTATGTCTACAAATTTGGTGATTTTACTTTTTTTATTTATTGATTCTAAATTATTTTACAGCCCCCTGTAGATTCAATCGCTTATGAGTAGTTGGCACTCATTTATGATGGTTCAACTCATCGAATCTACTAATCTACATAATATCCTTGATATGGCCAAAAAACTGTTGGTTGCTATTCCGATTTCGCGTTAAAAGAATCTCTGATTTTTAATTAATTAATGTAAAGACGTTACGTCAAGTAATCTCGCTTTTCTGGCGGGCTACTTGCTAGGGGTGGATTGAATGTCAGAGTCTATAGTCATAATATGTTTAACATTATACCAATTTAATTTCAGAGACTGATTGATTTATTTATAATTATATGAGGTTAATTATAATAATAATAATTTAATATGTTGTACCACAGTGATAGAGTATTCTATAATTTTACTTTTAAATATTTAACGATATATTATTATGATTTCAGAGTCTGATTAATAAAATAATATATTACGTTAGAAATTTAACAACAATAATGTAAAATGTATCTAATATTCTCAGAAATACATCTATATTTGTAGTAGAGTATCAATTATTGAATGATGAAAATGTTTTAGACAATTTAACCCCTTCCTGCATCTTGTACCATATATGGCACCTACCTGATGTGTGCTACCATCTGTTATAAATCGTTGTAAATCTTCTCGACTGCAATATATATAAAAAAGTTATATGTATTAGTAGTCAATTGTACGTACGTTATTGTTTCTGTATATGGTGTACCATATAGGTATAGTATAAATAATTTTTTTTAAATAAATGTTTATTTTTTCATAAATATATTTTTTAAATTATTTTGTTGATGAATAATAAGGGCAAAGCTGTTATGTATATTTTTTTCATGGAATGTACAAAAATCACGCAGAAATGGGTTAAGTGGAAACAATTTTATTTCACTGCTTCATCACATATTTATTTTCGATGAAATAAGTGATGAATCAGTAATTAAATCAATAACGCATGATCGAAACAATTAAATAATGGATTGAAACAATGAAATAAATTTAAAAATTATTAAATGTTTAGTTGATATAATCAAGTTTTTCTCTCACTGTACGTATACATATAGCTGAAAATAAATATGCGATATGTGATTAAAGCAGTGAAATAAAATTATTGTCACTTTAAGAAAAAATAATTAATTGATATAATTAATATTTTCTCTCAATGTTCGATAGTATGATGGAGACATCTTCAATTACGTTGTACTGCGTGGTACATCCGGTTAAGACCGCCATTTTCTCGACAGTTTGATACGACCATTTCATGTGAATAGATATACGTGTGTCTAGATAACAATGTCAATTATTATATTTTTACTTCAACGCTAATTTAATCAAATTGAATTTCCCCGCTTTAACTATCGAATACTATATCGATATCGATTATCAACCAACCAATGGCGGTAGGTGACTACGACTTTCGATTATCGATATCGATTGTCAACCAACCAATGGGGATAGGTGACCACGACTTTCGATTATATCGCGTTGGATTTTATTAGATAGGACTACTTTTATGTAAACGTTACTCATTTGCTTATAAGACTGGGTACGTGCAGAATGTCTGTTATATTCAAAGTTGCGGTTAGTAATTGAGCCGGCAGTTGGACTAACGACTTAAGATGACCAAGAAACGTCATTTTTTAATTTTCTGAAAAGCTCTCAAAAATGTTCTAAGGAGTTACAACCAGTTTAAGACTCGCCCGAAAATGGTATAATATTTAATTGGCTATTTTTTACGCATTTTAAACATATTTTTTTACAGAAATCATTTCTGAACTTGGTTCTAATTCTACAGGAAATATTAGATTATTCCCTACTGAACAAAAATCACTTCAAAAGTGAAACTAATTTTTTCCAAAATTTTGAAAATAATTGCAGAAATAATTAATTGTAGGTACTTTTGAAGTGATTTTTATTCATCCAAAAATATTCTATTATTTCCTGCAGAATTTGAATCAGATTTAAAAAATGATTTTTTTTTCAAAAAAATATGTTTGAAGTGCGTAAAAAATAGTCAAATAATGTTAGGGGCCATCCATATATTACGTAAGAAGTTTTTGGCCTCTTTTTCACCCCCCCCCCCCCCCCCCCTCCTCCCCCCAGTGTAAGATACTTGTACATACAGTGTAAATGCATTTACACTTTAGTGTAAGAAATATTCACACCCCCCCCCCCTTCCCCTCAAACGTCTTACATAATATATGGATGGCCCCTTATTACTTCTAGACGAGACTTAAATTAGTTGTAACTTCTCAGAAGATTTATAAGAACTTTTTCAGATTTTAAGAAAATGGCGTTCCTTGATTATCTCAAGTTCATAGTTCATGAACGCCATGATGTAAAAATCTGTTTAAAAAACTGGAGGCTTTTTAGAGTGAGCACAACACGAGAGAAAATCGCGAAGTAAATCCGCGATGGTGAGGGTCAGAGGCTTGTCAATCTGCCGTGGAACGCCCCATATATACGGTAACGATAACGATCCCTTATCACGAGCTACCCTGTATACTCGCGATAGCCGTTTCGGAAAATAAATCCACCTCGATAAAAAGTCCGTGACATTTTTAAGGGCCTGCGAAAGACCGACCTCCGATAATGGCGAGTCGAGAATAAAAGAGGAGGGATCAGGTAATTTACTTTCGAATTAATGTATTCCGCTTTGCTAAATCCGGCCATTGCTTTTGTTGGCGCGGAATAACGTGGGGAAACGTTTGGAAATTGCAAGGAGGAGCCCCAGCCGACCGGCTGCGGCTGGTGGAACGAGTCACTACGGAGCTATCCGAACGGCTCGCCTCCTCTCTCTCCCCGGCTACAATTGGAAAAATGCCTCCGTGGGAAACGGGAAAATTAAATTGTTTACCGAACTTTGACCTCGGGGGTCGAGAAACGAGCCAACGTACACACGCGGCAACGCATGTCCGGGACCGTCACACAGTCACGCGTTCGTTTAGTTGGCGGGTCTATTTGTAAATTCGATTACCTTCCGATGAAATTTGCGGAAAGTATCGCGCGCTCTTCCCCTCGTTAAAGAAAGCCTCGCCATTCGATTTCTCGTAAATACGTTAAAAGTAAAAAGTAAAAAAAAATAATAAATTAATCTATGTCAATATTGAGAATAATATAAGTACATTTTTAGTATTCAATTGTTCATTAATTCATCTGTTTATAATCATTACGAAACCTCATTCACGGTCCCAAGATTTCTTCTCGAACTTGAGAAGATAGATACCATTACAAATAAAAGCCATAGGATTCAAGGAGTGTAAGAATTTGACGTCGAACCGCGTCGGAAGACTGTAGCAGAAATCCCCTAGAGATGATTAATTACTCGCGGCCCAGTCATTTCGTGGGAACACCGAGAAGTACGATACCGATGTTCTAAACTGGTTTGCCAGGATGAGGAAAAGGAGGTGGAAAACTTGAAATGAAGCGTCATTCAGACAGCTTTAACAGAGGAATGTAATTTGAATGTACAATATAAGGGGTCGCGCGGCTTCAATGGGTCAAGAAACCTTTACAAAGGAGTTAAAAACTAAGCTTGGAACTATACACTTTATCCTACCAATACAAAATTTCTAATAAACTTTTACGGATAGGGAACATTTTGAAAGCGCTTTTGTATACCATTATACGCACCCATATGAAATATTTATTGAAATATTTATTTCTTTAAAAAAAAGTATGAATTATTAATTTCTTTCACGTTTCTTATTTTTCACGTTAATATGCCACATTTCATTAAGCTGCAATTTTTACTTTCAGTGATATGATTTTAAAAAATAAATCGCTCCTAAAAGAGTTCTAAGTATTATAACTTTTACATTTTTCAAAATTTTCAAAAACCGTTAGGCATACGTATTTGCAATACAATTGAAAACAACATATACAAATTTGAAGGAAATTGAAATTTTACTCCAGAAAGTGATAGATTTGGCATGAAATGACCCTATACAGAATTGTGTCGTACTGTAAAACTCTATATAACACTAAGATAATCGGTTTGAGGTGTACCTAGAGTGAAATAATATTTCACTCTATAATATATTACGTGAATGAAATTGGGTACCTACACAACAAGATATTAGAAAATTAGAAAAAAAATATTTTGTATACATGATAACTTCTTTATTTGCACGGCAACTCGTACTTTCACCTGTGTTTTTTATTCAATTTGATTTTTTTAGCAAAATTTGAGACATCATTTTCGCGATCAGATGTATAAAGAAAATAATATTCAGCCTATGTAAATGAGACTAATATTTTACTCTCTGTTGGAGTTTAGTTAAAATCGATAACAGAAAATCCCTGTCATAAAATTTTGGATTCAAAGCTTGATTAAAATGTTACAGGGGGATCGCCACCCAATTTCGATAACACAAAAAATTATAGTCGATTTAATTTACTTGACAGTTATCATGTTCCTCTATATTATATAAATATTTCATCATTTCAATCAATAATTTAGTTGAAATGATTAATTAGACGAAGCTGTAAACCGTTTCAGCGAATAATTATTGGCTAACTAAATTAGCAGTTTCCGGGTAAGGGAATAAATGCTTAGTGAAATCAATCATACTTTTTTCTTCATGCATGCACTAAAGGTTTTGTTTATTTCGCAGAAAATATCGTTAAATTTTTCTCAAAACAAATCTGACTCTCTCTCCCCGAAAACTCACTCGATTTCTGGACAAGAAAAAAGAATTAGAAACGAGAATTTTCACTCGAATGTCTATTCCCGGAGGAATTATATCTACTGAAACATTGGACTTTGATAAGTCGCTGGGAATCAAATATTCGTCTTTATATTGTATATACGATATGGTAATTGAGTTCGTCGCTCCCTGTAGGATGCCTTGTAAATATCCGTTATGAAGACATTTAAATGAAAGTGTAAATTCGTGTACGATGTAATTCAGAGTGATATTTTGAGGGACAGCTGTTTACTTATTTGGAATGGTAATTAGGCGTCACGTCGGTTATTCGCCAACTTTTGGGAATAAAAACGTCTAATAAAAAACTTAATTCATTTTAAGATTAGAGACTCAGTAGCAATATATGACGAAAGATTTGTACTTGTTTAATTTACAATAAATAGCTCTATCTGTTCTAAGGCAAAGATATAAAGTTACATCGGAGCAGTATTCTGCCCAACTATAGAGAAAGGCAGTAACTGTTAACTGACAAACTTGTGGAAAATCAACTGTAACTTTGATGCCTTTAGCCGAAGGGTTTCCAAGACAGATTACTAATGAAACCTAGCTTTAACATTAAAAAAGGGTACAAAATTTGGGTACAAAATGATTCAAGATATTCAATGGTACCAATAAACGCATCTCGGTTTGTTTTGCTAGTTACTGCTTTTCTCCATAGTTAGGCAGTATTGCTGTGCACACACACAATACTCGTATATCTAGGTACATATGTATGGCAAATGGACTACTTCTCCTTGTAACATTTGCCACATTACTGCCCAAATGTAATAAACGAATTGCTGCTTTTATAACAAGGCAATTAGTTTAAATTTTACCATTTCATGTCCTTATAATTGAGCCGGCAACTGGACTAATGATTTAAAGTTTTCGTACATAAACTTTAATTCAAAGTATTAAACACTTATTGTTAGTATTTAAAACTTTGTCTATATAAAAACATGTCAAAATAAATCCTATATACCTATGTATGTCTGTGTTTTTATGCGTCCCTACGTCAAAAAAAAGGAAGTAGAGGAGAAAAAGAAATTTGTTAAGAAAATAAAGTAATATTGATGAATAATTAAAGTAGTACTTAAGGGCGGGGGGGGGGGGGGTCTAACGCGTGGAAAATAACTCTATTTTCACGAATTTTTTTTAGAGCTATTGTTGAAGTAGATATATTCTAATGTTTCGCATGTTACAAAGCATCATTCGAACAACATTTAGTTATTTTTTTGTAGAAAAATATTGAGAAATAAGCCGATGACGAAGCATTTTCGAGGACGCCTTTTAGAAAAGATGATTTGCGGTGGACACTATATTTCAGCGCAGAATTATCTCACATAAAAAAATCAAAGCAATTTAGTTAAAACAGATGTTTTTCTAGACCCCTACGTTTTTTTTTATTTTTTTTTCATTTTTAATATTTTGTTGGTTGAAGTAAAAATTGCGACTTCTCACGAAAAAATCCGTCATTTTGTTGCTGTAAAACTCCTTTAATGTAACAAAAAAAGAAAAAGAAAAACGTAGGGGTCTGGTATTTTATATGTAGAAAGTGTGTACAAAATTTGAAAAGAAACGGTGCAGTTGTTTTTAAATGACGATGTCCACGGACTTTCAAGGCGCAATTCACATAGAAGTGGCGCGTGGAGGTGGCGTGGATCTGGCGTGGAGCGGGCATTTGCCACCTCCATGTTAGGCGCAATTCATACAGAAGTGGCGCGTGGAGGTGGCGTGGATCTGGCGCGGAGCGGGCATTGCCACTTGCATTTAAGCCTATGAAGGACCACGCCAGTCCACGCCAGTGCCACGCCACTTCTGTGTGAATTGCGCCATAGGCTAACATGGAGGTGGCAAATGCCCGCTCCACGCCAGATCTACGCCACCTCCACGCGCCACGTCTGTGTGAATTGCGCCTTAGCCTATGAGGCAATACAGACAGAAGTGGCATGGCACTGGCGTGGACTGGCGTGGTCCTTCATAGGCTAGCTAACATGGAGGTGGCTAATACCCGCTCCACGCCAGATCCACGCCACCTCCACCCGTGTGGAAACGTTCATTGGGCCCCAATTGGGGCCCAATTGGGCTGCCCAATTACTAGTTGGGCGCCAATTTGGCAGCCCAATCAGTGCCCAATTGGGCTTTCGTTGGGCTTGTAACGCTCCGCCCAATCTATACCCAATTTGGGCCGCCCAATTGGGCCCCAATTGGGCAACCCTATTAATGCCCAATTTACCTGAAATGTTACTTTTAATGAATAATAAGATTAATAATGAATAATAAGATTAATAATAATTAATAAGATTTTATATTTTCTCATAAAATGTACACGAGTAAAATATAAACGTATTCAAGCGGAACAATGATTGACACAAATCATACGCACGGGTTTCCTTAGTTTTTCATAAGTACAATTTAAGAATTTTCTATTTTCATATTTTATAGATTTATATGCAAGGGGGATTAGGGTGCGATTAATAATGTAAAAGGCCAAGGCCATACAGTAAGAAATAATAATAATATAAACGTATTCTTCAGTTTTTAGGGATCTATCATACACTATATACACTACACTACATATACTATATTTATATATATACGTACAAGGGTTACTTCGGGGACAGCTCATATTATCTGTGAAAATGACTGCAAAAGACGATATATATTGAAAAGAAACAATTAGAGGATCTAATATTTTAATAATTTTGATATATTTAGATTTTCATAAAAAACGGTGACTATGAGGACTAAATATATAACGGACCCTATGGGGACATTTCGTATTTTAGGATATGGCTACTATGGGGACATTTTATATATAAGTCTATTTTCATTTCAATTGATACATAATACCAATATATATCAAATAAGATAGTTAGTTCGATGTAAAATTGTCAAAACCCAGAAATATCTCTCTATTTCTAAGAAACGATTACTTTGAGGACATGTCCTTGAAATACACGATACAATCGGTTTTTATATTATATAATGCTTATTCAGTCACAATACCAATTCAAATTAAGTCGTAGGAGACAATTATTATATCTTGTTTTACTCTTTCAGGAATACCTACAGAATATATCGTATTGTCGAATTTTAAATTATCCATATGTCCATATGTATTACACGTTTATAAAATCATAAAATTCTGAGTTTTTGTAAATATAACGGTTACTTTGGGGACACTTATATTTCAAGTCCTCATAGTACACATTACAATGAATCGAAAGTCCTCAAAATAACCAAACCATATAGAATCGTCGAGAGAAGGCAGAGAACAGACTGGTTAACCCGCGGTTAGTCGCATATATAGGTCCAGTCGGTCCAGCGGACTTATCGCCATACTCTCTTTTAAGACCTCTCTCTTTTCATTTTTTAAAATTCCTAACTGCAGGATCCATCAAAAAAGAGAAGCACGTTAATTATAAGAACTCGATACAGTTTCGTGCTAAAAATATACCTATTTGAAGCGTAACTTACCGAGTGTACCCACATATATCAGCGATAGTTAGATTTCAGTGTGTTTTAAACCATCGGGCAAACTGTATGTGAATGCAATGTGAGTGTATGTACATATATGTCCTAAAGGCATGTACATGCACTCACATTCTGTTTAAGGACATTGTCCTTATAGTACTTCGAGATTGTTGTTACACATTGAAATCAATATCAGTAGTAAAAGAAGCAAAAGTTACTTGTAAATCGGATACCACTTTCAGTCTGTAACAATGGTTTCGAAAAATTTGGGGAATTTCACCGAAAAAACACGAATGATTATTCATTAAGACTTCCTAAAATTCTTCACTATTATTTAAAAATTCGCGATTTCAAGGTTAAACCAAAACCAATACCTCGATCTGCCCCGTTAAAAGCTATCGGGAAATCAGACGTTTTAAACTATTACGTACTACCTATAAACGGCTTGAGCGCCGTCTAAACATTGCTGAAGTCAAATTCAATCATTAATATCCAGTGTTAGCACGCGTAAAAGTAGTCTATACTATAAAAGAAAGAGTATACATCAGAGCAGCGAGCAATCCTGCGAGTGCGAGCGGTTGCGACGTTACCTATAGATATCGCATTTATTCGCACTCCCAAAATGCAGCTCTACGTACTTACATGATCAGACATGTAATGGTGACTGACACGATCTTTCGAAACGTTCGCTGGAGAGTGCACGCCTCCACCACCAATCATACGATGCTGTTGAAGTGGCGTAAAGCCCTATGAATCACATGAGTACGAGTGAGAACGCCGATTAACCGTTAGAATACGTAACGGCCGACTAGACTTGTTGCACATTTTCATATCGTATCGCCGTTGCGTATCGATTTATTATAACATAAGAGGCGATGTGGAAGGCGGAAATTTTTTTTCCCGTATCGTTGATGCGTACTCAACGTTATGCGAATCAAAAACGAGATACGCACGTATAATACAGCAGCGCTGCGAGTAAAGGAGAAAAATTTACCGCGTTACATCGTATCGCATTTTAAGTTAACACGTAGTAAAAGGGATACGATGCGGGACGTATATGTTTATAAGCAAACCATCTGCAATATATTTGGAATAGCCTATGCCATAAATAAAGAACACTATCCGTACGGCTTAAGAGTAACCATGGAAAATATAAATAAACATGAAAGATTATAGGAACTAACGATAGATATTCGGTATGGAAGCGGCCGATGAAGTCACCGCGCAGTCCTTTCTCCATTGAAATTGACGTACCGCTCAATACATTGTAGACTGGTCTCGTCAAATGCGCCTGCCGGTATCGATGTTCCTATATAGTGATGTTAAACCCATCTAGACGCACCGTCTTTTCGTCCGTTTTGCCTGCAGGCAAAACGGAGCGCCAGACGGAACGCAAGACTATCCTTGTCGCACTTGCGAGAATCCGTCTTTTTGCTCCGTCTTCCGTCTTCAGTTTTCCTGTCCAGACGCTACGTTTTACCTGCACGCAAAAGACTGCGCAGGAAAAACCGTGGACAAGACGGTGCGTCTAGCCTGGGCTTTACGTATAATACAGGGTGGTCACGAGAATGCGGGCCGTAGGAATCATGCAAGTGCGAGTGAGAGATGCGGTCAGTGCATAAGAGCCTCTCTGTCGCACGCACTCTCCCTGACACACTCTAAGCTCTTATGCACGCGCGACATATTCTTACTCACACTCGCATGATTCCTAATAGCACGCATTCTCGTGTCCACCCTGTATAATATACAGAAGGTTTGATATGATAGTAGATAAGTTTTAATAATAAAATATGTGACTGGTAAATACTAATTCGGGCGAATAAAATTCACGTACAGTAAGTTCTGAAAAGTCCGCCTTAAATTTCGTAAGGGTGAGTAAGTACGATATACGAATGAGTACTAGTAGTGTATACTATTATGTATACTAGTCCATGCGGCGATTATCTACATATACATATGTAATGAATCCCTCACGCAGTCACAAGACGAGGGAGCCCCACTCATAACATTTCCACTTTACTTGAATAATTCAATAATTTACCAATTCTAAGATTGCGAATGCTCTTTCGGAAATTATTCGGTCGATAATAATTCGCTTTTGAATATCATTGTATGGTAGTAAATTAGTTAAGGAAAAGTAATGAATTATCGGTCCCCTAAGTATTAGTTTTCAAAGTAATTTGAGAGCTAACCCGAGGTTTAACTTGATACTTCGGGGACCGATAATTTATTAATTTTTCCTAAATAATTTACCTACTACAATACGATAAGGTTCAAGAGCAAATTACATCGAACTTCTTTCCGAAAGAGCATTCACAAACTTAGAATTGGTAAATTACTGAATTATTACAAATAATATAATTAGTTCGATGTGAAATTGTCAAAGTACAAAAATATCTCTCTATTTCTAAGAAACGATTACTTTGAGGACATGTCCTTGAAATACACGTTACATTCAGTTTTTATAATATACTAGCACCCTGTCCCGGCTTCGCACGGGTAGATTGTGGATTGATTTTATCCGTCCACCATTGTTTAAATACATTTTTAATACAAAACTTTTAGTATTTTTCCCGGGTTACGCAATGGTCATATTGGATTTGACCTTGACCATGACCTTCAAGGTTATATCGAGGTCAAATTAATTTTTGTTCACGTTCAAATGTGTCCTTGACCATTTTTTTCATGTTACCTTTATTGTCAGCGGAGGTCAAATTTAGGTCAAGTATAGTTCGACTTTTTGAACACCCTGTATAAGATTTACTAACTCAGAAACCTTCGCGGATATGCGTCCAACTGTTCCCCAAATTTTCATCGCAATCGGATGAACGGTTTAAGAAGGCATAATAATCATCCGTACCGGTACTTTTTGAATACCCTGTATAAGATTTACTAACTCAGAAACCTTCGCGGGCATGCATCCAACCATTTCCCAACTTTTCATCGCAATCGGATGAACGGTTTAGGAAGGCATAATAATCATCAGTACCGGTACTTTTTGAACACCTTTTATAAGATTTACTAATTCAGAAACCTTCGCGGGCATGCGTCCAACCATTCCCCAAAGTTTCATCGCAATCGGATGAACGGTTTAGGAAGGCAAATAATCATCCGTACCTGTACTTTTTGAACACCCTGTATAAGATTTACTAACTCAAACCTTCGCGGATATGCGTCCAACTGTTCCCCAAATTTTCATCGCAATCGGATGAACGGTTTAGGAAGGCATAATAATCATCCGTACCAGTACTTTTTGAACACCTTTTATAAGATTTACTAACTCAGAAACCTTCGCGGGCATGCGTCCAACCATTCCCCAACTTTTCATCGCAATCGGATGAACGGTTTAGGAAGGCATAATAATCATCAGTACCGGTACTTTTTGAACACCTTTTATAAGATTTACTAACAATAAGAAACCTTCGCGGGCATGCGTCCAACCATTCCCCAAGTTTCATCGCAATCGGATGAACGGTTTAGGAAGGCATTTGATATTACCTTAAAGGTCACGGTCAAGGTCAAATCCAATACGACCACTGGGTAGCCAAGGGAAAATCCTTAAAGTTTTGTATTAAACATTTTTCTCTAAAATGTTTTCCCGCTGAGATAATCGGCCGTACCAGGACTTTTTGAACACCCTGTATAAGATTTACTAACTCAGAAACCATCGCAGGCATGCGTCCAACCATTTCCCAAAATTTCATCGCAATCGGATGAACGGTTTAGGAAGGCATACGAGACATACAGACAGACAGACAAACATTCATTTTTATATATATAGATAGATAAAAATAATGCTTATTCAGTCACAATATCAATTCAAATATAGTCGTAGGAAACAATTATTATATCTTGTTTTACTCTTTCAGGAATACAGAATATGTTGTCTTGTCGAATTTTAAATTATCCATATGTCCATACGTATTACACGTTTATAAAATCATAAAATTCTGAGTTTTTATAAATATAACGGTTACTTTGGGGACACTTATATTTTAAGTCCTCATAGTACACATTACAATGAATCGAAAGTCCTCAAAATAACCAAACCATATAAAATCGTCGGGAGAAGGTAGAGAACAGACTGTTTAACCCGCGGTTAGTCGCGTACCTATAGGTCCAGCCGGTCCAGCGGACCTACCTATCGCCATACTACCTAGGTATTATGCATAAGAGAAACTGGGCGCGCCTACCGGAGCATTAAGTATAATGTCCTTAAACAGGCTGTTCTAATAAGTCATAAGACAGTCACGACTAAAAGAAATAAATACATATATATGTATTAGAACGTTAAATGTTCTGCTCGAGTATTTGACATTTGACTTCAATAATTCAGTAATTTACCAATTTTAAGTTTGTGAATGCTCTGTCGGAAAGAAATTCAATGTAATTCGCTCTTGAACCTTATCATATTGTAGTAAATTATTTAGGAAAAATTAATAAATTATCGGTCCCCGAAGTATCAAGTTAAACCTCGGGTTGGCTCTCAAATTACTTTGAAAACTAATACTTAGGAGACCGATAATTTAATAATTTTCCTTAAGTAATTTACTACCATACAATGAGATTCAAAAGCAAATCGACCGAATACTTTTCCAAAAGAGCATTCACAATCTTAGAATTGGTAAATTATTGAATTATTCGAGTAAAGTGGAAATGCTATGAGTGGGGCTACCATATCAAACCTTCTGTATATTATACAGGGTGGACACTAGAATGCGTGCTATTAGGAATCGTGCGAGTGTGAGTAAGAATATGTCGCGCGAGCATAAGATCTTAAGCCGGTGTCAGACGACAATAGTAGCTTTCATAAAAGTAACTATTATAACAGCGCCTCACATGTACTATTACGTCTAACCATGAAACTGTGTAACAGTTGAACTAGTATAACAGAAACTCGTACGAGTAGGAATCGCTCTACTCTTCGTGATAGTGAATGACCGGAACTGCGAAAGAAAATGGCGGAAAGTGAGGATTTCGAGACGCGTACTCCGCAAAAAATAATTTTCAATAATGAGGCAATGTTACATTTTATTGATTTGTACAAAAAACATGAATGCTTATGGAATCCACGGTTGGATGATTACAAAAAACATGAAAGAAGGAAGAATGCTATCCGCAAAATAGCTCTAGATATGGGTGTTCGAGAAGAGTTCGTTAAGAAGAAGATACAAAGTTTGCGGTCGACGTATATACAAGAAAAAAAGAAAATCGACGAAAGTAAAAGTACCGAAACGGGTACTGATGAAGTGTATACCCCTTCGCTGTTTTGGTATCACGAGCTAGATTTTCTACAAGACGTTATAGTGCCACGAAAAACCTCTCCAAATTGGCCTAAGAATGCACCAGTAAGTAATAATTTGGTATAGATTTATTTATTATTTCGTCACACCTTTTATTAGTAAATATTATTATTTGTGTCTGTTGTTTAAATTCTAAACTAAAACATAATTATATTTTAGTTTTTGATATAATCAAAACAACCTAACGTAACAACCTAATTAACCTCAATCTTATCTTGTCGAACATTATCTTAAATTAAATTTGTTGCCACTGAAAAGAAATTTCGCCTGCGTTACAACAATAATTAGCCAATTGATCACGGATTTCACGTGCAGATTTTGATGAGAAATTGCTACCCATGTGCTGTAGACTTGTTAACTTGTCTTGATTTGTACAATTGTTTACTTCAACGCTGCAATAGCTAGATTGTTTTACACGCAAATAATTGTGTAAAACACAACATGTTTTAACTATAATATCAGTGTTCGCCAGAGATACTTCCATAGTTCTTCTTAGGATACGAAATCTACTGCCCATTATGCCGAAGGCATTTTCGACAACTCGTCTAGCCCTGCAGATTCTGTAATTAAATACTCTTTCCTGTACTGATAACTTTTTGGCTCTTGGATAGGGTTTCATAAGATTATTGCTCAATGAAAACGCATCATCTCCTATTAAAAAGTATGGAATATTTGTATCAGTTCCTCGTAATGTGGATGGCTGCGGAATATTTAATTCGTTTCCAGTATTCAAAGCATTATATAAAGTACTATTTTTGTACACGCCACCATCAGAAATACGTCCATTGCATCCCACATCTATATAAACAAATTTATAATGAGCATCTACCACAGCTAACAGTACAATACTGTGAAACCCTTTATAATTGAAAAACATAGATCCTTCATTGGGTGGGGCAGTAATAGCTACATGTTTTCCGTCTATAGCCCCAAAGACGTGTGGAAAATTCCATAGTTCTTCAAATTTTTTTGAAATATCTAACCACTCATCTTGTGTCGATGGCACCTGTAAGAAAACAAGAAAACTATCAATTTTTTCTTTTTTTCTAGGCAACAATTGTCAGCGAGATAAGAATCAATCCTCTCGCAAAAAGCCAGCAGCCAGGTACTTCAAAAACGTTTGTTACATCTGCGGTACAGCCTGCGGATTCTCGACTTAAGAAAAAAAGAAAAATGACCAGTGAGTCTGAACCATTGGAAGACATAGCTCTAAAAACGGCTATAGAAAATTTTACACAAATTGCACATCAAAATGATGAATTTGAAGCTTTTGGAACTTCCGTTGCTGCTCAATTACGTGCTTTACCAGAGATTGATGCTCTTAACCTTCAAATGGAGTTACAACAATTAATCACACGAAAACGTATACAAGCTCTCAGAAAAACTCCATCTGAATCGTCTCTCTACACAAGTAATGAACATTCGAGTAACCAGTCGCCAGTTTCGGGTAATGATCAAACTTCAGCAATGCAGTCTCCCTACTCAAGTAATGAATCATCTTCAGAATATGATCAGCACCGGGATATATTAAGTGAGTCAATAAGAGAAGCAGACATTAATGATTCGTACATGTACCCCTTATGATTGTATAATGTAAAAGATGAACAGCGACATTAATGATTTGTATATGTACCCCTTATGCTTGTATAATGTAAAAGATGAACAACGACATTATTATTTTAATTGTCATTTATTTTTCCTTATTCTTAATTTACCTTCATATATTTCGGTTGTAAAGCTGTATAGATTGCGGCACAAACATGAGGAATTATAGTTGATATGGTACTTCTTCCAACTCTAGACAGATACTCCAGGGATTGGTGACTATCTCCAGTAGCTAAATAGCGCAAAGTTATTGCTACTTTAACCTTGGAGCTAATAGCATTTCTCATAACAGTGTCCTGACAGGTTATGTTTTCTCTAACCTATAACAAATGAAATAAAAAATTCTAAATAATAGTTGATTTCGTTTGTAATTATATTTTTTTAATGTAGTATTATGGTGCAAATAGTTCTATATCGAGGGTCAAAGTGCAGTACCTCATAAGTGGTTGAAACTAAGCACTGATAAAATGACACATACGAGGTTATGAATTTAAAATTGTAAGCTATATGGGCAAGTTCTCAACAACGCATCAATGTATATAGCATTAACCTTTCAATAAAAAAAAAGAATTAAATACGAAAACCCGAAAAAATGCAAATACGAGATCCTGCATTTTGACCTTCAATATGCTCAAAATATTATTAACTGCAAATTTCAAGTCAACAGCTGCAAAAATATTCTGATAACACTTACCTGTTCAAATAGCTCCAAAAATTCATCATGTGATACTCGCAAAAAATTGTGGTACTTCTTACTGTCTGCATTTAGAAGGTTAGTTAATAATATATTTTCCACGCAATGCAAATCTCTATCTAACAAAAATGGGCTAACCCAAAAACGACGAGTTTTTTTGTTTTGCATTGCTTTCAAAGCTCTTATCCTTTTTTTCCTCTTTATTGCATTATAAATTATAAACACCAGTGACAACGCAGCACTTACTCTCCTCATATTCGCCATTTTTAAAAATGAACTATTATAGAAGTTCTTGGTTACACTATTTACCAAAATTTCTTAATAGCTACTGCTACAGCTACTTTCATAACAGTTACTTTTATGCTACTATTATCGTCTGACGCCGGCTTTATTGTTAGTGTGTCAGGGAGAGTGCGTGCGACAGAGAGGCTCTTATACACTTACCGCATATTCTTACTCGCACTTGCATGATTCCTACGGCCCGCATTCTCGTGACCACCCTGTATTATACGTAACATCACTATACAGGGTGTCCCAGAAAATACACGCCAAACGATTATCAAACTATACGGAGCGTCTGTCACATTCACCACTATTGAGATGATCGATGGCTTTCGGACTGGAACGTCTATTCGGTTCGTGTCTGGACTGTCGGTATTACCACCGAATTTTAGAGAACCATCTTATGGGTCGGGTGCGTCTACCGATATGCAACCTGCTACTCTGGCGTATATTTTCTGGGACACCCTGTATAGGAACATCGATACCGGCAGCCGCATTTGACGAGACCAGTCTACAATGTATATTGCACGGTACGTCAATTTCAATGGGTAAAGGTCTGCGCTGTGACTTCATCGGCCGCTTCCAAACCGAATATCTATCGTTAGTTCTTATAATCTTTTCATGTTTATTTATATTTTCCATGGCTACTCTTAAGCCGTGAGGATAGTGTTCTTTATTTGTGGCATTGCAGATGGTTTGCTTATAAACGTATACTTCTCGCATCGTATCCCTGTTACTATACGTGTTAATTTAAAATGCGATACGGTGCGTGCGCAACGCAGTACATTTTTCTCCTTTACTCGCAGCGCTGCTGTATTATACGTACGTATCTCGTTTTTGATACGCATAACGTTGAGTACGTACGTAGCAACGATACGGGAAAAAAAATTTCCGCCTTCCACATCGCCTCTTATGTTATAATAAATCGATACGCACAACGGCGATACGATATGAAAATGTGCAACAAGTCTAGGACGGACGTTACGTATACTAACGGTTAATCGGCGTTCTCACTCGTACTCATGTGATTCATAGGGCTTTACGCCACTTCAACAGCATCGTATGATTGGTGGTGGAGGCGTGCACTCCCCAGTGAACGTTTCGAAAGATCGTGTCAGTCACCACTACATGTCTAATCATGTAAGTACGTAGAGCTGAATTTTGGGAGTGCGAATAAATGCGATATCTATAGGTAACGTCGCAACCGCTCGCACTCGCAGGATTGCTCGCTGCTCTGATGTATACTCTTTCTTTTATAATATAGACTACTTTTACGCATGCTAACACTGGATATTAATGATTGAATTTGACTTCAGCAATGTTTAGACGGCGCTCAAGCCGTTTATAGGTAGTACGTAAAAGTTTAAAACGTCTGATTTTTTTCCCGATAGCTTTCAACAGGGCAGATCGAGGTATTGGTTTTGGTTTAACCTTGAAATCGCGAATTTTTAAATAATAGTGAAGAATTTTAGGAAGTCTTAATGAATAATCATTCGTGTTTTCGGTGAAATTCCCCAAATTTTTCGAAACCATTGTTACAGACTGAAAGTAGTATCCGATTTACAAGTAACTTTTGCTTCTTTTACTACTGATATTGATTTCAATGTGTAACAACAATCTTGAATTACTATAAGGACAATGTCCTTAAACAGAATGTGAGTGCATGTACGTGCCTTTAGGGGGGGACATATGTATATGTACATACACTCACATTGCATTCACATACAATTTGCCAATGGTTTAACACACTGAAATCTAACTATCGCTGATATATGTAGGTACACTCGGTAAGTTACGCTTCAAATATATTTAGCACGAAACTGTATCGAGTTCTTAATTAACGTGCTTCTCTTTGTTGATGGATCCTGCAAAGTTAGGAATTTTAAAAAATGAAAAGAGAGGTCCCCCTAATTGAACTAACTTTAACGACTAACTTTAAAATTTCAAATACTCGAGCAGAACATTTAACGTTCTAACATTCTATTAACTAATCTAATATTTAACACTTTATTCCAAATTTGTCCTCAAATAATCCTATCCGATAGCACTGTTACTTTGAGGACAGTCCCCAAACTACACAATCAATGTATAATTATTTTGAGGACTGTCCCCAAAGTAACATCGATGTTTTAAGTCCTCGAAGTAACCAAACAGTGTATAATGGAGATTTCGGGGACAGTCCTCAAAGTACCCCTAATATGGTGGAAAACTTTGAAGACGGTCCCCGAAGTAGCCAGATATCCCCGAAGTAACTGTTAGGTCTACGAAAATGGCCCCGAACTACACATTAGACAAATATATTTAAATATACAGGGTGTTACTTAATGATAGTCCGTAATTGCAAGGGCACATTACTGAATCTATTTCCAGTAGAAAAGTTCATACTAACATGTGTCCTAAAATGTCTGATTTTCAAGATACAGGACGTCAAAATTAAAAAAAATCGGTTTTTTAATAATATCTCAAAGATCCTTGCGCCGATTTTGTTGACATTTGGCACTGTTGTTTATTGTAATAAGACGCTAAGTTAATACTAACTAGAAGATAATTATGAGTTCCAGTGGCGTCCCGGGGACAGTCTCACGAATAATTTTTTTTTTTCCTCAAAAACGAAGTGAGGTACGAAGTAATGTCAAGAGACAAAAAAGTTGTACTTTTTTAGCTGCTTAATCTGAAAAAAATATAAAATTTTTTAAAAACTCAGTGGCGTACACTTTTTTTGTCAATATTATTCGTGAGATTGTCCCCCGGGACGCCACTGGAACTCATAATTATCTTCTAGTTAGTGGTAACTTAGCGTCTTATTACAGTAAACAACAGTGCCAAATATCAACAAAATCGGCACGAGGATTGTTGAGATATTAATAAATTTTTTAAAACTTTGACGTCCTGTATCTTGAAAACCAGACATTTTAGGTCACATGTTAATATGAACTTTTCTACTGGAAATTGATTCAGTAATGTGCCCTTGCAATTACGGCCTATCATTAAGTAACACCCTGTATATACACTATGCAAAAAAACAAGCTCGAAGTCGTGAGCAGACCGGGCAAGCTAAAAATGGCGCGTTTTGCCACGAGTAGACTCAAGTCGAACGATTTGGTAGTTCGACCGTAGTCGACTTAAAATTTCTTTGTTATTAGTCGAATCGCATGAAGTTGCAAGACGAGCTACTTCGTTCGATTCGACTAATAACAAAGAAATTTTAAGTCGACTATACGGTCGAACTACTAAGTGGTTCGACTTGAGTCGACTCGTGGCAACGCGCTTTAAGAGACTAAAAACTACTCGCTGCAGCTACTCGTTCTCGCGTCGTCGTCTGTCGTATTCTCGCCCCCGGCGTTGCCACCTCGGCTTCACGGATGCCACGCTCCGCGTTGGACTTCCTGCCTTCTCGTCGTCCTCCGTCCCAGTCCCTTGCGTAAGCCAAAGCCGATCCAATGGCTTCGATGGCTGCCTTCTCTGAAGAAGGGGATTCCTTGCTGCTCCTTCGAGTTACGGCATCTGACAAAAAACATTACAAAATGATGTATTGCAATCATTACTTTGAAAGGTTTTTACTTCGTAAATATATTTCAAAAACAATAATTTACATGAAAAAATATTAATCACTCTCACCTATTATACACCGATGGAGCTTGAACTCTTTAAGGAGAAACTTGCTAGACTAAAATTTGTAATATATGGACGTGCGTCACTTTAAATGGATGAAAATATTCATCCTTCAACATCCTCCCAACCGTGGACTTGCTGATTCTAACCTCTGTTGCCACAGCTCGAATACTCGTTAGAGGGTTATTCCTTATTCTTTCTAGCACAGCATCGATATTTTGCTGCACCTGTATTCTTCTGGGACTTCCTAAAATAATTATAAAAACCCTATATAATTCAGCCCTGACAAATACAATCTTATCGCGCTATACCTTATCAAGGAGATCTTTCGACGTGATGATTCCGAAACGTTTTTATCGGGAAATATTTATATATTTCTAAAACATACGGTAGTGTTCACGAATATTGTAAAATATCGCAGGAATGTTACAGAAAAGTTACTTGCAAAAACGTGCTTTGTGGGGTGTAAATGATGATATTTTGTAATTTCCATCGTTATACCAGAGGCGAAGAAGAGATGAAATAGAAATGAGGTACATGTACACTTCACGTTTGACAGGTCGGTATATAAATTGGAACTTGTGATCAAGAGACACGGTAGTGTCTCGCGGCATGTTCACTCAAGTAGTTCGTCAGAACGACGCCGATAGCGCTGTCGCAGCGAGCGAGCACCCGTGTATCTTTACAGGAAAAATGTCTGCCCCCTTCACCCCTCAAATTTTACATCGAATTTTCTCAATAAATATACGGTTATAACAAAAACTGTGCTTAGTTACGCCGTATAAATCGACTATTCTCTATTGATAGAGACCAGAATAAATGTTATAAGTTAAATATTAACAGAGATTCGCCCTTAGCAACGCTAAGCCACGCCCCTGCCGCCTGAAAGTCGAGAATCCGATTTCTCGGGCAATATATATATGTCGAAATGTCACTCTAATTCCGCCTATCTTTAGCGATAGTCGGCCATGATCGGAAATGTCTACACAGATGCGGGTACACGCATACGCCATCAAATGTATGTGAGAGTGTGTGAGATAATATATTCCTTGAATGTTTGGTCATGGTTTTCAAAGTGAATAAAATATTTCCATTCGCGTAACGATTTCCTTCGCGTTTATTTCGATCCTCGGACGCGCTTGTTAGTAAAAAGTGATAATTCAGTGCAATCGGAGTAATGAATCTCAATAGTGGTGAATGTGACAGACGCTCCGTATAGTTTAATAATCGTTTGTATTTTTTTCGTTTAATCGTGATAATCAAAGGATGCAGTGGTATTTTTCTCTAGTTGCCTGTGCATCAAGAGCAGGAAAGGAGACGGTCTCAGAAGAATTCCCATCAGATAAGTTTAATTGCCATCTGACAACTTTAACCTCACTTTCGATGGAAGGACAAATATCTTTGTGTTCATTCAATTTTTTGTGTTCAGCGTCATGCGAGCATGAGGTGAATCGATGGATTAACAAATAAATTTGTTATTTCTTCTCCATCAAAGCCGTGGCAGAAGAATAGCAGATGCAATTGAATTGGATCACAATAATCAAGTAATTATTTTAACATTAGTTTTTCTCTATTCATATATTTCCTCCTTCGTACTATATTTTAAATAGTGAAATGCTGGATATAATTTTGTTATTTATAATCTGTTACAGAAATAAACGTGCTGCTATTCAATTCCACACAGAAGGACTCCAAATCATGTGCGAACCCGAGGGGGTTTCTTTCGAACGAGGGATCGTCCACTTGTTGTTCCAAGAACCAGCTGCATTGATTCATTCCGCGAGTTAGATTTGCTGCCTCGAGTGCATGGACATGCGTCCATCCTTCAATATCCTCCCTGCCAGGGTCTTGCTGATTCTAACCTCTGTTGCCACAGCCCAAATGCTCGTCGAAGGTTATTCATTATTCTTTCTATCACAGCATCGATATTTTGCTGCACCAGTATCCTTCTGGGACTTCCTAAAATAATTATAAAAACCCCATATAATTCAGCCCGAGCAAGTACAATCTTATCAAGCTGTACCTTATCGAGAAGATCTTTCGACATAATGATTCCGAAACGTTTTTATCGAGAAATATAAATTTCTAATATATACGGTAGTGTTCACGAATATTGTAAAATATTGCAGGAATGTTACAGAAAAGTTACTTGCAAAAACGTGCTTCTTGAGGTGTAAATGATGATATTTTATAATTTCCATCTTTACATTCGAGGCGAAGAAGAGATGAAATAGAAGTGAGGTACATGTACACTTCACGTTTGACAGATCGGTATATACATTGAAACTTGTGATAGTATAATACGAAAGAGGAGATATATCATTTTTAATAATTCTGTCGTTATTATCTATAGAAAGGTTAACTCAGATTAATATAGTTTCTTAATTTCTATGTGTAGAGTAAGTTCGGTATATTTTAAATAGTAAAATGCTGGATATAATTGTGTTATTTATAATTTGTTACAGAAATAATGCTGCTCAATTCTACCCAGGACTCCAAATCGAATGCGAACCCGAGGGGGTTTCTTTCGAACGAGGGATCATCCGCTTGTTGTTCCAAGAACGAGTTAGATTAGTTCGTTCGGCGAGCTGGATCTGCTGCCTCGAGTGCATGGACGTGCGTCACTTTGAATGGATGAAAATTTTCATCTTTCAATATCCTCCCAACCGTAGACTTGCTGATTCTAACCTCTGTTGCCATAGCCCGAATATTCGTTCGAGGGTTATTCCTTATTCTTTCTAGCACAGCATCGATATTTTGCTGCACCTGTATTCTTCTGGGAGTTCCTAAAATAATTATAAAAACCCTATATAATTCAGCCCTGACAAATACAATCTTATCGAGCTGTACCTTATCGAGACGATCTTTCGACATAATGATTCCGAAACGTTTTTATCGAGAAATATATATTTCTAACATATACGGTAGTGTTCACGAATATTGTAAAATATCGCAGGAATGTTACAGAAAAGTTCCTTGCAAAAACGTGCTTTGTGGGGTGTAAATGATGATATTATTTCCATCGTTACACCAGAAGCGAAGAAGATTTGAAATAAAAGTGAGGTATACAGGGTGTTCGGAAAAAACACCGACACAGAAATAGGGGTGATAGGTTACGTCATTACAAGTATTTTGATATAAGGGACCTATACCCGCAAGCGCCCCCTTCTGGAGATATCAACTTTTCAAGTTTATAACGACAGAGGTTGATCAAAGTAGAATAATAAGAAACGTATCAAGATGGTAACGAATATTTAATTTTACGAGATACACAAAAACAATGTACTACAGCAAATGCTCAAAATGACGGCCACCCATGTCCATGCAACATCGGAAACGATTCTGGATAGATGTGCCACTGCCCAAACTGCTTGCGGAAAGGATAACCGCTTGGCTCAAGTCCTTGTACTTTTCGAAGATGATGCGGATACAAGGAGTTTTCATTTGTTTTTCAATTGTACAGGTAGACAAGAAACTCAATATTATTCTACTTTGATTAACCTCGGTCGTTATAAACTTGAAAAGTTGATATCTCCAGAAGGGGGCGCTTGCGGGTATAGGTCCCTTATATCAAAATACTTGTAATGACGTAACCTACCACCCCTATATCTGTGTCGGTGTTTTTTCCGAACACCATGTATATACACTTCACGCGTTTGACAGGTCTGTATATAAACCCGTGTGGAAATGTTCATTGGGCCCCAATTGGGGCCCAATTGGGCTGCCCAATTACTAGTTGGGCGCCAATTGGGCAGCCCAATCAGTGCCCAATTGGGCTTTCGTTGGGCTTGTAACGCTCCGCCCAACCTATGCCCAATTTGGGCCGCCCAATTGGGCCCCAATTGGGCAACCCTATTTATGCCCAATCAACCTGAAATGTTACTTTTAATAAATAATAAGATTAATAATGAATAATAAGATTAATAATAATTAATAAGATTTTATATTTTCTCATAAAATGTACAAAAGTAAAATATAAACGTATTCAAGCGGAACAATGATTGATGCAAATCACACGCGTGAGTTTCCTTAGTTTTTCATAAGTACAATTTAAGAATTTTCTATTTTCATATTTTATAGATTTATATGCAAGGGGGATTAGGGTGCGATTAATAATGTAAAAGGCCAAGGCCATACAGTAAGAAATAATAATAATATAAACGCGTATTCTTCAGTTTTTAGGGCTCTATCATACACTATATATACGCCATTTATTGAAACATTAAAATGTACAATAAAGATGTGTTCCCCCGGAGGAACAATGCTCCTCCGGGGGTAATATAAATGGCGCAGGCGCCACATAAAACAATACAAATACAAAATGAAATATAAATACAAATGCAAATATAAGGGGGGCGGCTAATTACCCACCCCCCACTAGTGGGGGCCCGTCGTTATAGAAGATTGATTTATTGGTGCTGACGGGGCCTTACATTGTTATATCAATAATCCCCCGCCGCTTCTTGCAGCAGACAGGGAATGTGACGCCATATCTGCGGACAAACACAGGACGACACCAATAGAAACCCAGCGGCACCCCGTGACCAGCCATCCCCCGATCCATCTTTCAATGGACCGAGGACGGCCGGCCCAGGGGTACCAGCTCCACCGCACAGCGAAGACAAATAGGACAACACGGGGATAACACAAGACGACACACAGTACGGTGGGCAACACATATCTTAATTATTAAATTAAATAGGTAAGTATTAAAGCAATGGTAAGTTAAATTAACTAAGTAGATTCATAGCAATAATAATAATAAATAAATAAGTAAGTTCATAACAATAACAATAACAACAACAATAATAATAATAATAATAATAATAATAATAATAATAATACCATAGTATGGTCCGTAGCGGCGAAAGCCGGGTATGTATAGTAGCGTAAATAGTTATATGACCAAATAGATAATTTAACTTACAATAGTAAAGATGATCAACGAGGTAGGATGGGTGGCCCAATCATATAAAATATAAGATAAATAATAATAAACGGTGAGTAAATAGCACATAGGTTAATAGTGATTACAATTGTATTTTAGGTACCCGGCGTGACAGGTAATGGCTATGAATGACGTGACTTGAATGGATGGGTGATAGTGTATACAATAGGCGAGAAGATGATATGAAGATGAGGAAGAAAAGCCGGTACCTAGTATCGCGATAGCCACCTCATCCGCTGACCAAGGCAGGAGGGTAAATATTACTCATTATTTTCGGGCTCAAGCGGTGCATACTGCCTAGCGCCGGTCAAGTGCTCCACGTAAATATCGCGGGACCATCGGATCGTGTCCGAGACGATGAGTCGGCGCATCATCTACGCATACCACGAAGATATTCGTAGCCACCTCAGCACCTTCTCATTGCCCCAGTACCACAGCCCAAGGGCCCCCACGATAAAGGCGTCGACCACAACTCGGTACCCTTGCGCCTGCAGCTGGTCCGCCAGAGGCGCTGCCACAGGGCGGTTCGTGGTCACGACACCAGGCAGTTGCTGTGCGTTAACGATCCGATCGACAATCGCATCATGCCGACGCTGGATTGCGTTGGAGTGAGGAGTGCAATGTCCGAGCACATGGGGTAGTGTCTCGAGGGCGCTCCCGCACCGCCGGGATCGTTTATCGTTCGCCTCCCAAGGCCTAGCTCCGTTCAGAGGCAAGACATTGAGACGCGCTCGATGAATGAAGCGCCAGTCGGCAAATCGCGTAAAGCCGCCAGTCCGGAGGAAGTGGTTAGACCACTTCGCCCGTCCCGACACCTCGTGGACCTTACCCTGGTCCCGCTTCGCCAGCAAGGTTCCGCGGTAGTACTCGACCAGTGCAACCCTCATCCGGTGCACTATCTGCGAGCGTGCGGCTGGTGATACGATGGTCGATCGGTCACGAGTCGCTCGCAATACGATCGCCAGCTCCTCTCGTTCGTCAGACCACGTCCAATGCACGCCGAGCTTCGTTGCCTGCCTCCGGGCGGCGTCACGTGCCGAGGTCCAGAGGGACTTAACGTCCCCCCCGTGCCTGGCGAAATCCCCCTCCAGCGAACCGGAAAGGTATTCCGCCACGTCATTCATGCACGGCTCTCGGCCGAGCCGCTTCCTGACCGCCGCCCTCAACCCGCTACTCGCGATTGTTCTCACCACCTCATCCTCCGCCGTCAGCATTCTGAAGGCGTGTGCGATGGTGAGCGCATCCGCGAGATCCGCTAGCGGAAGTAGCCCTCCCCCCCCCCCATAGATGGAGGTAGGAAGACCACTTCCGCGCTCGCGCGCTGAGGGAGATGGAACCAGCCTTTGGCCAGTTTTTTTAGTTGGCGGTCGACTTCACCGAGTGGCCCCTTCTCCATCCTCATTCCCCTTAGACCGAAGTCCATACGCGGTAGCACAAACTTGGCTACCGCGTCGAACTTCTGCCAAGGGGCGAGCAACGAGGCATCGATCGCCTTGAGGCACTCAACGATGTCAACGAGCGCCTTTATTGGGGTCTGGCTCACGTTGGCACCGGCGGGCGTACCCAAATGGGGGTACTCGTCGCGGTCCGATAACGCGCGAACGGGCTCTCCTTGGAGAGGGAACACAGTCGGCAGCACCCGACGCCCTCTTCTGCAGTTCATATGCAGAGTGGCACATTTGGCCGGGTTAAAGTGCAGGCCAATCCGCTGTGCTGCCCTCTCCGCTGCGGACAGGAGGAGTCGCATCCCGGCGGGGTCGCTGGCAATCAGCGCAAGGTCGTCCGCGTACGCCAGTGTTCAATCTCGTCCCGCGTAAATCGTACCCTGCATCCGTGGACGCAAGTGCACGAAGTACGGGCTCGAGATCGAGGTTGAACACTATGGGGCTCAACGGGCAACCTTGTTTTACACCCGACCGGATGCTCACCTCCGGTGTGAAACCATCCGCAGTTCTCACTCTCGTAGTGGCCCCTCGGTACATACTCGCCACCAAACGGCGGAGAGATGCAGGCACCTGGGCTCCTTCCAGCGCGGCTGCGATAGAGACGTGGGGGACCGAACCGAAAGCATTTCGGAGGTCCAACCACGCCACCACCACCTCCTTTCCAGTCCGACGTGCGTCCTGAATGGCCTCTTGAAGCACGAAGGAGTGCTCGTAGCATCCCTCGTACTTCAGGAAGCCCTTCTGTGAAGGACTGATGCGGCCGTTGCGCGTCGCCCACTCGGTGAGACGATCGGCCACGACGGCGGCGAACAGATTGGCGAGAACCGAACCCATCGCGAGTGGACGCCAATTACTCAGATCGTCCTGATCCCCTTTCTTGTGCACCAAGACGGTGTTGGAAGTCTTCCAACCCTCAGGGATCGCTTCCAGCCTGCAGCAGGCGTTGTACACCGCAGTCAGGACACACGCACCGGGGTCAACCCTCCGCAAGTCGCGATAGGTAAGACCGTCGGGTCCAGGCCCGGTATTAGCCGCGTTCTTGAGCCGGCGGAGTACCTCCAGCTGACTGAAGGGTGACACCAGCGCGTCGTTATCGTCCTGCAACAGGGGCTCAGTCGGCCAGCCCCCGACAAGACCTTCTGGGTCCTCACGCCGGCGATACACTTCCTCGAAGTGATGAAGAACCCTATCGCGTGGCACAACACACTGAACGGTAGGGCCCTGCATCACCTCGCGAAATGCACGCCGGGGGTCTTGCCTATATAAACGCTGGATGTGAGTCGCACGACTCACGCGATCCATGGGGGGATGAAGCGGGGGATCAGGCTGATCCGAGTGATCAGCTTCTCGCTCCGGGTTCGTGTCCTCGGCTGCTCGTCTCCGGCGCGGCCGACCGCCCCCACGTCGGGGAGCATTTCGCGCACCGGAGACGCCGGGTCCAGCAGGAGTCACAGCCTGGAAACACGTGGCAAGTCGCCTCGCCAGCGCTTCCAACTCGTCTATTGACGAGACAGCCTCAGCCGCTTCGATGAGCTCGACGCACTCAGTCTCGCTGAAAGGAGGCTGAGGCGCAGAGCCATCTGGCAGCGTTGGCTGGGCGTTGACCCTACCAGGCCCGACACCTCCGGTGCCGCGCTGCACGCCCAGTCCTCCCGCACCAATACGGGCCGGATCTGGCCGCCTTCGGGAGGCCGAGGCACCCTGTCGAGGAGGTGGGGGAACTAAAGGGGGAGCCCGCCCGGGCGCCCGGGGACCATCGACGAATCCACCACCGTGATCGCGTTATGAGGGACTTACCGGACGCTGAAACGGTGCAGTCCGGTCGCGGCGCGAAGAGTTGAATCCGCGATGCCCTCCTACCTCAGTCCTTCCTCGGGTGTCGCGCGGTGGCGCATCCGGTCGGCGCTCCAGACCTGCTGGGGCCCATGTTGACGCCGCGATGGTCGGCGTCGTCTGCGTCGCAGTCGTTGCCATCCTCGTCGTCGTCGTGGCAGCTGCTGATTTGTTGCTGCTGCCGCTGCTGCTGCTGGTGGTGTTGCTGCTGCAGTTATCCGGGGTGAGTCCTCGATGCGACCCTCTGGTGTTGATCGGGCCGCTGGTGGTGGGGGCGGTGGCCTCGCAGCCGCCTCCGCCCGGACTCTCCTCCGGATCTCCTCTTCCTCGTCGTCCGGAACCTCCCGACTTCCCGCGTGGTACTCGACGACCCCTGCGAGATACTCACGGGTCGCCGAGTATCTTCTTCTTACCGCCTCCAGTTCTGGCGTGTGCGGTAAGACCTCCACCTCCGGGGGAGTAGGTGTAAGAGGAAAAGAGGTGTTCCGCCAGAACACCTCGTCGTCGCTCGATGACGACGACGACGATCCGCTAGATAGTATTACGGATCGCCTGGGACGACCAGATCTTAAGACCCTTGGTCATCCCGCGACGGAGAGGGTGACAGCTCCGTCGCTGAGGCGTCTGGCGGGGATCTCTCTCACCTCCTCTTCCTCGCTCCCGGCACCCGCATCTGATGTTCCGGCGGGCGCCACTTCCGGTATCTCTTCCTCTTCCTCCACGATCACGTCCTCCATCCTTGGTGGTGTTCTGGGGGGACTTATCCTCCCTGGATGGACGGCCGTTGAGCAAATCGGCCCGCCACATACCGAGGTGGTGATGGTAGTGGCGGTGATCGTGGTGACCGGGCTGGAGGTGGGAATTATTACATCACTAGGCGGGGTCGTCGGAGGGTCCGGAATCCTTTCGAGGACGATGAAGGGCTGCCTTCCCTGTAGCAGCTGTAGCCGTTGGCGGATCTCCTGCCGCTGCTGCTTCAGGGTTGGCGCTGTCGTTGTTACCGGCGCTGTTGCTCCCTCGCTGGCGACGGGGGCGACGACGGGCGTGGGGAGAGTTGCGACGACGTCCGCGAAAGTCGTCCCAGCGGTGACCGGTGGTGATCGCCGGAACTGCTGCCGCGGGCGCTCTGGAGACCGATCCTCGGTGGCCACTCTTGTTCTCCTTGCCTTGCTCCTCGTGACTCTTGGGGACACAGGCGGGGCGCTGGTCGCACGTCCTCGCCTGGTCGTCACTCCTCGCGTGGTGGTGGTCTGCGAGGGACGGGTGGAAGTCGGCGCAGAGGTGGTCGTTGCACCGCTTCCACTCCGTCGAGGAGGTGGAGTCGGTCCCCGGCCGAAGGATGTTGATGGACCGGGGCGGGGGGAACTAGATGTCCGCGTTCCCCCGAGCGCGCTCCTCATAGTATCGGCTCCTCGGATGTTTGGCCTCTGGGTCGACGCTCTTAAAGGACCCCCGCTCGAAGATGTGCATGGCGAGGGTCGAAGGGGAACGGTGACTCCCGTCACCCCGGCAGTCCGCACAAGGTGTTGGGTGGCTGGAACCTGCCCCGTCGGCCCAAAGGTCAACGTCATTTGTGTCGCTGATCCTCCCGTCCTCCTCGTGGTAGAGATGGAGGCTGCCACGGTGGTGGTCGTCGTGGCCGAGGTCGTCGATGGTGGTGTCCTCGTTGCACCCGTCGCCGTCGCCGTCGCACTTATCGCCGCTCTTAAAGTCCTTACACCCGCGCTACGTGCAGTAGTCGCGGGTCGAGAGCCGCGGGGGCGGAGGTATTAGTGCCAGATGTGCTGGCTGTCGATTGGGTGGGAGCTGTCGAATGGGGATGCGATTGCTCGAAGTGCGCCTTAACGTCTTTAAGGGCATACCTGCCCTTTCCGACGAAGGAACACTGCGAGCACGCATACTGGATAAATAGCCCCGCATGAGCCGGCTCATTATTCCTGGCCATAAGGGCCAGGTGATTTGACAGCTCCGCATTCCCTTTGAAACACCCCTTGGAGCGAATCATGCTCGTTCCGCCAAAGCAGACCGGGCATCGAAATTCCTCCGGAAGAG
This sequence comes from Xiphydria camelus, assembly GCA_963678675.1. Taxonomy (NCBI): domain Eukaryota; kingdom Metazoa; phylum Arthropoda; class Insecta; order Hymenoptera; family Xiphydriidae; genus Xiphydria; species Xiphydria camelus. The sequence continues at coordinate 23,853,395 of OY783191.1, forward strand.
GAACCTCGATCCTCAGAGGAACGCGTGGTGGTGTCGCCATCTCGCAGTGGTCAGAGTAATCGGGAACTTAACCGACGGTTAAGTTAAACTAACTAGGAGAGGGTACTCTAGGGGATTCGCCAGACGGCGTGACGGTTTCCCGCCACACCCCAACTAACTCCTCGCACTAGAGGGGATAAGGAAGACGGCGGCAACTGACGCGCGGGAGTCACTCCTAGGAGCGGCTCGCACGATGATAGCTGTCACCACCCGGGCTTTAAGGTTAGGGACACCGATGGGCACTTAGCCGCGGGGATCGCTCCCAAGAGCGACGCGCGCAGCAGAGCGCCTGTCACCGGGGGAGGTCAGAAGGGAAATGTCAGGTAGGGTTAGGTCGCCTTGCAGCAACCGACACACAGTGGTCAATTTCCGTGATGTAGGTGGAAAAAATGTACGAAAATAAATTTTACAAATCTCGAAAATAGTTATGTATGTAGTTAGCTAAATAACTGTAGCATAATATGCTATAGAAGTTGCAGGTCTAAACACGCTATGCTCGATACGGCGCACAACCAAAGATGTAGCATTAGGTTGACGTACTTAGTCTACCGTGATTAATTATATCGATATCGTTGGTACGGTTTGTCGTGATACATTATTGTGTTTTGGTATTGTTAGGTTGTGTTTTTATCTACGTTAAAACATACATTCGGTAAGTAAAATATGCGGGACACTTCTAAATTATTTAATTTTATTGACATGTGTATTTCAATATCTTTCTGTTGAATTACAAAAAAAGTTTCATAAAGTTTCAAAGCCAATGTTATTGTGTTTTATAGATTAGAGTGTGTACTATAAAATCATAATAAACACATAGTCATCATTTGTCATCTGGAAGAATTATTTTCATTTTTAACTGTTCTGACAAGCGATGTACAGTGGGATGAAATCCCGGAAAGCTGGCCAAAATTCTAAAACGCGTATTAATCAAGGTGAAATTCAGTATTCAGGGATTTTTAAGGTCGCTGATTACGAATCCAAAATCAAAATTTCGAAAAACAATATGGCGGATCCAATATGGCGGAAAGGTTCCTCAAAAATTGATCGAATCTGGATGAAATTGAGTACTCGGGGGTTTTTGGGGTTGCTAATTACGAATCCAAAGTCAAAAGTTAGACAAACAATATGGCGGATCAAATATGGCGGAAATGTTCCTCAATAATTGATCGAATCTAGGTGAAATTGAGTACTCGGGGATGTTTGGGGTCGCTGATTATGAATCCAAAGTCAAAATTTCGAAAAACAATATGGCGGATCCAATATGGCGGAAAGGTTTCTCAAAAATGGCATGTGTGTTTAAATATCTTTTTGTTGAATTACAAAAAAAGTTTCATAAAGTTTCAAAGTGTTATTGTGTTTCGTAGGCTAGAGTGTCTACTATAAAATTATAAGAAACATATAGTCGCCATTTGTCGCCTGGAAAAATTATTTTAATTTGTTATTGTGGTTGTGGTTGTTCAAGGAAAGGGCAACACGAAGGATGGAAATACTGCTAGACGGTTTTTCAAAAATGCAGAGAAGGTGTCAGAAATAACTAGAATAGTTAGAAAATCTCATAGTACGTTTTTTCACAATTCTAGATGCATTGTCAAGTGGATATTCTTTCAATTTGGCAGAATTCGAAAAGTATAACATAGAAACTGCAAAACACTATGTGAATTTGTATCCTTGGTATCCAATGCCTGTAAGTCTGCACAAAATTCTTATCCATGGTGCAGCTGTAATGGATTACCTAATCTGTCCAATTGGCCAATTGTCCGAAGATGCGTTAGAAGCTAGGCATAAGGAATTTAGAAAATATCGAGAGCATTATACCAGAAAAGTTTCCAGAACGAAGTGTAATGAAGAAATTTTACACTCATTGTGTGTGTGTGTGTGTGTGTGTGTTAACCCTTTCAGAACGGCCGCCGTACATGTACGTTTTACATAACGTTGTACATATACGGCGGCCATCCTGAAAGAGTTAATATCATCGGATCCTGTTATTAGCAGCATTAGACCTTTACAAATCCGGAACAATGGAACTCTTTCGAAAGAAGTCAGATCCCTTCTTCACATTCCCCAAGAGAGTTTTACACAAGAGGGGGTTCTGATGATAACCGTGATGAAGATGATGAGGAGGAAGAGTGTTGTTAAGTTTTCATGTAATAATATTAACACATTAATCACATCTTCATTGTCTATATATTACAGTTTTTGTAACATACTATCAACTTGATTTATTTTTATTATGTTGTACTGCAAAACACAGCGACGCATCGATTTTCGAAAATCTCGTTCGCCATATTGGATCCGCCATCTTGAATTTTTGAAATCTGACTTCAGATTCGTGATCAGCGATCCAAAAAACCCCTCTATACCAAATTTGGCATGAATCCGTTGATTTTTGAAAACCTCGTCCGCCATATTGGATCCGCCATTTTGAATTTTTTAAATCTGACTTTAGATTCGTGATCAGCGATCCAAAAAACCCCTCTATACCAAATTTGGCATGAATCCGTTTATTCATTTAATTAATTCCACCTAAATCACGGAAATTGACCACTGTGCGACACTCGGATGCCTTAGAGCAAAGCTCGCTGGCAGGCGAGTGGGGGCTGATGGAAGGGAACCGGGAAATTCAAAAGGGTTAAAACCGTTTCCTCCCTCGATTACTCCCTCCCGTTGCCGGTAAGGAGCTCGATTGAGGAAAGGGAGTTGGACGACCAGGAGGGGGAAAGAACACTCTACTTTACCTCCGACCACTTAACGTTGGGACGACGACTGCGTCCTCCGGTAGCCCCTCCAAGGGGGTTAAATGTACAAAAGTAAAATATAAACGTATTCAAGCGGAACAATGATTGATACAAATCACACGCGTGAGTTTCCTTAGTTTTTCATAAGTACAATTTAAGAATTTTCTATTTTCATATTTTATAGATTTATATGCAAGGGGGATTAGGGTGCGATTAATAATGTAAAAGGCCAAGGCCATACAGTAAGAAATAATAATAATATAAACGCGTATTCTTCAGTTTTTAGGGCTCTATCATACACTATATATACTACACTACTTACACTATTTATTTAAATATACAGGGTGTTACTTAATGATAGGCCGTAATTACAAGGGCACGTTACTGAATCTATTTCCAGTAGAAAAGTTCATATTAACATGTGTCCTAAAATGTCTGATTTTCAAGATACAGGACGTCAAAGTTTAAAAAAATCGGTTTTTTAATAATATCTCAAAGATCCTTGTGCCGATTTTGTTGACATTTGGCACTGTTGTTTATTGTAATAAGATACTAAGTTAACACTAACTAGAAGATAATTATGAGTTCCAGTGGCGTCCCGGGGGACAGTCTCACGAATAATATTTTTTTTCCTCAAAAACGAAGTGAGGTACGAAATAATGTCAAGAGACAAAAAAGTTGTATTTTTAGCTGCTTAATCTGAAAAAATTTTACACTTTTTTTGTCAATATTATTCGTGAGATTGTCCCCCGGGACGCCACTGGAACTCATAATTATCTTCTAGTTAGTGGTAAGTTAGCGTCTTATTACAATAAAAAACTGTGCCAAATGTCAACAAAATCGGCACAAAGATCATTGAGATATTAAAAAACTGATTTTTTTGAAACTTTGACGTCCTGTATCTTGAAAACCAGACATTTTAGGACACATGTTAATATGATCTTTTCTACTGGAAATTGATTCAGTAATGTGCCCTTGCAATTACGGCCTATCAATTAGTAACACTCTGTACATACACTATGCAAAAAAAAACAAGCTCGAAGTCGTGAACAGACCGGGCAAGCTAAAAATGGCGCGTTGCCACGAGTCGACTCAAGTCGAACGATTTGGTAGTTCGACCGTATATATATATAGTTGACATAAAATTTCTTTGTTATGAGTCGAATCGCATGAAGTCGCAAGACGAGCTACTTCGTTCGATTCGACTAATAACAAAGAAATTTTAAGTCGACTATATACGGTCGAACTACCAAGTAAATGCATGATTTTTTGTTTAAAAATAAAAAAATGAAAAACTGGAAGATTTTACAAAACTAATACAGGGAAAAATAAAAATAAAAATTATATTTCACTTTGAACCGTTTTTTTTTCGAAAAAAGGGTATGTAGCCAAATGGCAACATCATGCATTAAGTACAGAGTATGACATTACATTACGTGTGAAATTTTTTGACACGTTTATTGAAACATAATTCTACACCGCAATTCTCACACTTGGTATAGGTAAGTCCTTTGCAGTTAGGCAGCTTGTGCATCTCGTTTTCTTATCCCGTTGCTCGCCGGTTGTCTGCAGACTGGGACATGTCAATAATACAGTGACATGAGCGCCATGTACCAACAAATGCTTACAGCCTATTATAAAGCAATAAGTAGCCCAACGGATACTCCATGCAGCAAGTCGATATTTGCTCTAGTGTGAGTTTGAAAGGTATAGTAGGCAGTGTGTTGCCGAAAAGCAACAATATGCATTTAAGGGTTAAGAGACTAAAAACTACTCGCTGCAGCTACTCGTTCTCGCGCCGTCGTCTGTCGTATTCTCGCCCCCGGCGTTGCCACCTCGGCTTCACGGATGCAACGCTCCGCGTTGGACTTCCCTGCCTTCTCGTCATCTTCCGTCCCAGTCCCCTGCGTAAGCCAACGCCGATCCAATGGCCTCGATGGCTGCCTTCTCTGAAGAAGGCTTCCTTGCTGCTCCTTCGAGTTACGGCATCTGACAAAAAACATTACAAAATGATGTATTGCAATCATTACTTTGAAAGGTTTTTACTTCGTAAATATATTTCAAAAACAATAATTTACATGAAAAAATATTAATCACTCTCACCTTGGAGCCTGAACTCTTTAAGGAGAAACTTGCTAGACGCTTTACGGACGTTCGTGAATTTAACAGCCAGATCATTTGTTAAATATTTCTTCATGGTGTTCACCACGCTTTTGGAAATATTTTCTTCTACATCCATGAGCGAGTTGAGAGAAGAAATCTGCAAGTAAAGTTAAAATTTGTAATATATGGACGTGCGTCACTTTAAGTGGATGAAAATTTTCATCCTTCAACATCCTCCCAACCGTGGACTTGCTGATTCTAACCTCTGTTGCCACAGCTCGAATACTCGTTCGAGGGTTATTCCTTATTCTTTCTAGCACAGCATCGATATTTTGCTGCACCTGTAATCTTCTGGGACTTCCTAAAATAATTATAAAAACCCTATATAATTCAGCCCTGACAAATACAATCTTATCGCGCTATACCTTATCAAGGAGATCTTTCGACTTGATGATTCCGAAACGTTTTTATCGGGAAATATTTATATATTTCTAAAACATACGGTAGTGTTCACGAATATTGTAAAATATCGCAGGAATGTTACAGAAAAGTTACTTGCAAAAACGTGCTTTGTGGGGTGTAAATGATGATATTTTGTAATTTCCATCGTTATACCAGAGGCGAAGAAGAGATGAAATAGAAATGAGGTACATGTACACTTCAGGTTTGACAGGTCGTGTATAAATTGGAACTTGTGATAGTATGAAAGAGGAAATATATCGATAGAGAAAAAATAATGATAAAGTAATTACTTGATTATTGTGATCCAATTCCATATATATTGCATCTATTTTTCTGCCACGGCTTGTTGATGGAGAAGAAAAACCATTGATTCGTCCCGTGCTCGCATGACGCTGAAAACAAAAAATAGAATATTCACAAAGATATATGTCCTTCATAGGCAATCAAAGTGAGGTTAGAATGGTCAGATAGAAAGTAACTTATCTGATGGCAATTCTTCTGAGATGCTGCCGTCTCCTTTCCTGCTCTGTATGCACAGGCATCCAGAGAAAAGTAGCACTGCATCCGTTCACTATCACGATTCACGATTATTAAAAAAAAATACAAACGATTTGCAAACTACACGGAGCGTCTGTCACATTCACCACTATTCGCCAGGGCCGTCCCGAAAAAAGGGGATGTTTTCAGCCTCTCTCCAGGGCCGTACTCTTTTTCCCGGGACGGCCCTGGCGAATTTCTAAACACAAAAATAGCCGTAGCGCCTAAACTAAAATAGCTAGAAAAAAAAGTCATAAAGCAAAGATTAGAATGTTATTATCTACAACTTTTATTAAGGTCATTTTGTCGAAAAAAAAAAATAATAATAAAATAATAAAAAAGCCTTTTGATTCGGTACTCTGGAGACTACCCTTAAACAGCCCTGAAAAAATCACCCTACCCTCGTCGATTTTTTTGCGGCATAGGTAAAAATGTATAAGTGCCTTGGACTAAGTGATTAGGTACCTCAGTTGGGGCCAGATTGGGGTACCCAATGTAGTCCCAACTAAACGCTAATACTATATCGTATCACCTGACCCAAATTTCAGTCACTAAAATTTCGGAATAGATTTCAATTTTATTTATTCTGTAATAGAAATGGCCAATTTATCATTATATGTATCTTACTCCACTCAATTTGAAAAATGCTGTAAAGATGATTAAAAACGCAATTATCAAAGAATGAAATATATTATATATTTATTATACCAGTGTCATCATAATAAAGTTAGTAAAGTTTTTGAGGCGATGCTATCAACATTAAAACATAAAAATTATACAATATTTCTTGCTAGGGTAGTGATTAGGTACCTTAGTTTGGGCCAGATTGGGCTGTCCAACGTAGCCTCAACTAAACGCTAATACTACATCGTATCACCTGACCAAAATTCCAGTCACTAAAAGTTCGGAATAAGTTCTAAATGTCCAGATTTATTTTTACTTCCGGTACATAAATAAAATAAACAATTGTATCTATTCGATTTATTATATTTTATTCAAATTGGGCCGCCCAATTGGGGCCTAATTGGCGCCCAATTACAGATTGGGCCAACTTGGGCAGATTTCCACACGGGCACGCGCCACTTCTGTGTGAATTGCGCCTTAGAGGAGCGGAGACTAAACCCGGCCCTACATTGAGGGGCAGGCGAAATAGGCGACGCAGGGCAGGGTAGGCGACGCAGGACAGGAAAAAATACATGCTACGCAGTGTGAACGCATATTGGAAAGCAGTCCTGGCAGTTTTCAGTCCTGGCAGTTCTTGCTATGAAGTGTTGGCGTGCGAGTGCGAATAGCAAATAATATTATTTGGACATAGAAAGAGTTTTTTTATTTTAATCATGGCTTTCTTTCTGGACAGTTCCGAGTCAGAGTCGGACGCAGAATTTAATTGCGTGGCTTCAAGACACATTTAATGTACATTTAATCGAAATTTCAACAAAAGATTCAGAAAGTTTATACTCTAAAGACTTGTTACAGTTGTTTATTTTCAAGTTTGGAGTAAAATTTACTGTGTTAGGTCTAATTTCGCTTAAGTGATCGGCATTTCCCCACTTTCCCCTTCCGCTAAGCCAAAAACTGCTTCGCACGCGCGCAGGAAACTGTGTCCAGGAGACTGCGCCACGTAGGCACAGTCCTGCACTACCCTACTCTTCGTCTTAATTCGCGCGGGTCTATTGAATTGTACAGGATACAGAAACCTGTACTGTCCTGCCCTGCGTCACCTACATCGCCTACCTCTCAATATGCGGCGGGGTTAAGGGGAGCGCCCAGTGCAGATGGTCGAAAAAAATTGATTTTTTTTATTGCTTTCAAAATTCCCCAATGCTATGTAGAATATTCCTAGAAAGGTTTTAGAACGATATCCATATTAGTTTTCGAGTTACAGCCGTCTAAGCGTAAACGCTTCTCACAGCTATACAGCCACTTTGCGCGCAGTTGAACGTGTTTTTCTCGAAACATGGTTTTCGAAATTTGTGTGAATGATATCTCGAGAACTATTTAAGATTTTTGCCTGAAATTTTAACTAGTTATACAAAATAGTTATAGATCTCAGTTAAACCAACTTGTTTGTAAAATAATTGTTATAAAAATGGTTTATAAATGTTTATAACTCGAAATTTTAGCAAGAAAATCGGACTTTTACATCAAACCTCATCTAATTTTTTTTCATGTTTTTCTACATATTATTGGTTTACCGATGAATTATAAATGTTATTAACGAGAAAATTTGTTTTCACATGTTGCAAGTTTACTATAAAGGACAGTAGAACTCCCACAAATTCGACATCGCCATTTCGAGACGTCCTGTATCAATGCTTACAAATCCACCATTGTTTTTTCTTAAATCTAAAAAAATATTTTTGAGTAGTTTAATACATGTACTTTCAGATCACCATAATTGATATGCGAAAAAAAAAGGTGTGAGTGCCGTTGTACCCACGGAGGATATGTAAACATCTTACAATTATCTGCGGTCCGAGTTTAATTGGGGAATATGACGTCGTAGTTCGACATAAAGAAGTTAAATTTTTTATATAATAAAATATTTATTATTATTATATTAGATTTATAACTTACTAGCAGCCCGTCCCGGCTTCGCACGGGTATATTGTGGATTGATTTTGTCCGTCCACCATTGTTTAAATACATTTTTAATACAAAACTTTTAGTATTTTTCCCGGGCTACGCAATGGTCATATTGGATTTGACCTTGACCATGACCTTCAAGGTTATATCAAGGTCAAATAAATTTTTTTTCACGTTCAAATGTGTCCTTGACCATTTTTTTTCATGTCAGCTTTTACCTTTATTGTCAGCGGAGGTCAAATTTAGGTCAAGTATATTTCGACTTTTTGAATACCCTGTATAAGATTTACTAACTCAGAAACCTTCGCGGATATGCGTCCAACTGTTCCTCAAATTTTCATCGCAATCGAATGAACGGTTTAGGAAGATATAATAATCATCCGTACCAGTACTTTTTGAACACCCTGTATAAGATTTACTAACTCAGAAACCTTCGCGGGCATGCGACCAACCATTCCCCAACTTTTCATCGCAATCGGATGAACGGTTTAGGAAGGCATAATAATCATCAGTACCGGTACTTTTTGAACACCCTGTATAAGATTTACTAACTCAGAAACCTTCGCGGGCATGCGTCCAACCATTCCCCAAAGTTTCATCGCAATCGGATGAACGGTTTAGGATAGCATTTGATATTACCTTAAAGGTCACGGTCAAGGTCAAATCCAATACGACCACTGGGTAGCCACGAGAAAATCCTTAAAGTTTTGTATTAAACATTTTTCTCTAAAATGTTTTCCCGTTGAGATAATCCAGCTTGCGCGAATAGTATGCGCAGTAGCGCCACACACACACTGACGCAGTCACATGTACACGGCTTACGTCTGACGCTCGATTTCCCAGGAAGGTCCCACCGTAGAGCCATAGCATAGATGTTTACACATCCAAAATATCTTTGAAAATAATACGAATGAAAAAAGCGTTGTTTTTCGACCTTCCACACTGGGCGCCCTCCTTAAGGCAAGGCGCACATTGAAACACATGCGACGTAATCCACGCAGAGCAGCACAAGCGACACAGTGCACGAAATTCGTGAGCTGAGCCAGCTAAAGCAAGGCGCACATTGAGACACATGCGACGCAACCCACGCAAGGCAGCACACACGCCACGTTTTTGTATCATGTAGGTAGCGAGCATTGCACGCCCGCATATTAAGCGCGGTCTCTTACGGTTCGGTGTGGCTTCGGCGCAATAATTCGGAGCATCGATACAAAATGTATAGAGCAACAACCAGTCGGTATGCTGCACCGATACCGAGCGCGATTTTTGCTCGAAGCATACCGACCCGTGAGAGACCGCGCTAAGGCGCAGCACACCGTAGGCCACGAATGCGCCAAACAAAACTTGCGTCGCCCAGTGTTTGAGACACAGATTACGTGTGCATGCGTTTGTTGCGTTGAACCAAGACGGAATTGAAAAGGGATAGACGGTATTCGACACATCAATTCTCGCACCGGTGCATACTATCACGATCGAAAATATCTTGCCCTTAGCGAAGTGATATATTTCGGCGAACGTGTAGGCTGCAGCGTTATGCCGCCGCTCCCGTGGACTGATTGTCGTTCCGATATTCCGATAGCTGTCAATTCGGGAGATCGTAGCGTCTAACCTCGAAATCTTTTAATCTTTAATCTTTTACAAGTGATAAGAAATAATCATTCGGGTTTCTTTTCGACAAAATTCCCCAAGTGTTTAAAAACCGGTATCCGATTTGCCAACAACTTTTGCTTCGCCTTCAACTGATATTTAGTGTTACCGCACAACGAGTAAGTTATGAGATTTTCATCAAGTCTTTGACAGTCCGGTTTTTAAACTCTTAGGGAATTTCATTGAAGAAACCCAAATTATTATTTTTTATCACTTCTACAAATTACCCACCATTCTTTACAAATTCACGATTTCGAGGTTAGGCGCTTCGATCTACCGAACTGACTGCTGTCGGGAAATCAGACGTTTGACACTTTTCGCTCTTACGCCACTGAACTCTACAGTTCAGTGTCTCACGCAGCACACAGAGCGCACTCTTCTCAAGCCAACTCTAACTATAAAATTCTTGACCGTCGGTAAAGTTTCGGCTATGTCGGTATCTAAGCTTGTTTAATTTGGGATGATACATACCGTATGTCCCACTCTGTACGGGCCAGTTTGAAGTTACCTTCGGGGAGGCTTGGTCGGTACTTGAGTGATTTAATACCGGTAGAAGTCGAGTAGGTAGTTAGAGTTGGTGTCAATTCGAGAGATCGAAGCGTCTAACCTCGAAATTATGAATTTGTGAATAATGTTGAGTAATTTCCATTCCATTTAAATCCATAATTTCGAGATTAGACGCTTCGATCTCCCGAATTGACACCAACTCTAACTACCGACTCGACTTCTACCGGTATTAAATGTTTCGATTACCGACCAAGCCTCCCTGAAGGTAACTTTCAAACTGGCCCGTACAGAGTGGGACATACGGTACGGTATAGGTACCCCGACAGCCAAGCGTGACTTTCACCCAAGCGTCACGCGGTGGCGTCACTGAGTGACGTTACTCTGATGCCACAGTGAGGATCCGGAGTGCGAGTTTTTGCCACAACGGAATACTTGATCCTGATTGATCTATTTGCTGACGCCTTACGGAATTTTTATTCGCGTCGGACACCGCCGTATGGTGGCGTTTCGTTCTTTCTAAGATGGCCGTCGTTACGTACCGAATGTCAAGATAACCATGTAACGTAAACAAAGTATTTGTAAATACATAAAAGTTGTTTTAAGAGTGCAAGTGCAATAAACCCAATTCATAAGTGATGAATATCGGTATCGAAGATATCTTGTCAATTCTAGGAGAGTCAAATATATCGCTGTGGAAGGAGAAGCGGTATTGAAAGCAGTTTGTATTTCCCTGCGGAATCAAAAAGAGAAAGGAAAATGCAGTGAAAATCGTCGCTTCTTGCATACAATCGTCACATGTAACCAGTGCTCCTCACGAAGTTGAAGTGAACATCTTACTGGTAAACAACAATAAAGAAGTAACGTGCAAGTGTAGCTGGGCCAGAGGAAGACGCAAACATGTTTTTGCAATGCTTCTGTACATAAATCAGTAGGGCAAATAGTACCATGTGACGATTGTACGCAAGAAGCGATGATTTTCCCTGCATTTTGGTTTCTCTTTTCGATTCCGCAGGAAAATACAAACCTGCTTTCAATACCGCTTTTCCTTCCACTAGCGGAATTTTTGACTCTCCTAGAATTGATAAGATATCTTCGATACCGATATTCATCACTTATGAATTGGGTTTATTGCACTTGCACTTTTAAAACTACTTTTATTTACTAATTCTTTGTTTATGTTACGTGGTTATGTTGACATTTATTTTGAAAAAGAAAAATATAAAATTATTTTACAAAATTTAATGAGAACCTTCGAGAGCAGTCACTAGGTTCGTTCCAACTAACACGAGGACTGGTTCTTAACTCGACGGAGTGTGCGCAGTCTGACCCAGCCGTTCCAACAAACACAGAACTAGTTCTGGAACGATTCCAAAGAGCGTTCCAACTAAATGCGAACTGTAACAGAACTGGTTCTCGAACGGTAATTTCAGTCCCTAGTTCTGAGTTGGAACGATTTTCTAGCACATGCGTAGTAAGGCGCGAGACGCACTCTATTTGAATCGGTGAGTCCAAGAACAGAACAAATGCATAAAGATAGTTTCGAGAAAAAATGAAAAAACATAATAACTTCACAATGAGTTAATGGCCATCATTTAAAGCTCTTGAAAACTGTAATGAGGGATGCTAAATACGTGGATTTTCTTATGACTGATAGGAATCGGTTCTTGACAATATATGGAGCTTAGAATTTTAAACATTTTGGCTACCTATCCTAACTCAAAACGCCATTTTTTGGACTTATACTGTTCTTGGATTCACCGATTCATTTTCATTGGGAGGCATTGAAGGATATTTTAAAATATGCTAAACTTATAGATTATGCTCTATAATAAATATCGTTTACTGGCAAAGGTTTAAGTACTAGTACGGAGAAAAAACTGAACTGTTAATTCTGATGATAACGTTAAAAAGGGTTAAAGGAAATTTTTAGAAATTGCGGGAAAAACATGATGGATAACAGAAAACATTTTTTTATTTGGTAATATAATATGTACATGATTCTATTATGTGTATATTATCCTATTCTTTATATAAAATACTGTACGACTTAAGCTATTATATCATAGAATTTTCATTCGCAATTTTTTTCAACTGCTGTTATAATGAATCTGAATATAAAAGGAGATAATTTGCTTGAGAAATCCAGTTAACAAGCTGGTAAAATTAAATAGTATCATATAGAATACATCGTTCGGAATTATTAAAATTCTTCATTGTATGGAATGATTTCGTCCTGGCGTAAATTTTATGCTTCATGTTCAGGCATTCGTCCTTCATTTTGAAGTGTTCGTTAAATCTGAAAGAAGCGTACCGTTCGCGCCGCTGCTGCGCGAACGGCATTACGAATTACTAGATTCACGGTAACGAGCGCCGGCGGCACACGTGGCATTTCGCGCGTCTCGCGTCACGTATTTTTCCCCCTCCAATCGCTTCCGGATTCTCGTCCGCCGTGATCGACAGTTGCTTCGTTTCCGGAGAGTCGCGCGGATCTCGAGCTCCACAAAATCTCCACCACGTGCACGACCAAATCGCGGTACGGCGCGTACATCCTCGCGTCCATCAGTGCCCGATCTCGCGTCGTGTCGTCTTACGAAACCCGAGTACCTTCGCGTTACTACTGCGCGTCCTCGCGTCGGAATCGTCTACGGGAGAGTCGCCGCGCATCGCCTACGTTCGTGATCCAGTGCACTCGCCGCGCATCGCGTGCTTGCGCGATCTTTTCGTATCCGCCGATTCCGTCGAAGCGTGCTCCGGAATAGCCGGCATACACCACGCGTTTGCGTTTCTCCTTATTCGCCACGTACGCCGATTGCTTGCCGCGTACCTGCGACTCGTCGTGATCGCCGCGTGCGCCGAATCTCTCCGCGTGCTCGCGCGTATAAGTTCGCGTCATTTGTATACTTGAGAGCGTCTTCCGGCACGTTCTCTTACCCTCTTGTAAATCTCACTTGTGTGTTAACGATAATAATATTTCACACGGAAACTGCGACCCGCCTTTGTATTCCCTCACCACCGTCCGATCCAATTTCGATCCAGTGATCTCATCAACTTTCCACCGGAACACGTACCTATTATCAAAACGATTATCATCAAATGAAATATGAATATTATAAAATGAAAATATCCTGATTACAATCTAATAATAATTAAATAAACTTTCTCCAGAAAATCGAAGTCGATATTTGGATGTTCACTCTGTATAAGCGCCCAGCAACTCCAGAAGAAATGAGATAAAGGAGGAAACTTAAATCTTGGTATAAAGTTTAGTAACAGTATCTTCGGATACATCTGTGGCTTCATTGTACGTACGAAGATATATTCTAAGTCAAGCCCTTTGCGATGTTTCCTCCGGATACAGAGAAAAGTCAGGATTATCTATACCTGAAAAAAGAAATAAGAGATTTTGTATTACTTTTATGCTATAAAAATGATTAGTTTGTGGTAAATGGATAATTTGATTACCAGCAAATTCAATAAAATGATTGGATATATCAAAAGCCTCAATTAAAAGCAGTGTACTCATAGTCAATGAAAGTAACGCTATTTTCTTTTTCATTGTACAATACATTTCCCAGTAGAAGATCATTGTGAGCGTATACTATAGGACTATCACAAGTTCTGAAAGAGTTTCCTTTATACGTTCGCTGCGGATCATGCGGCTCCCGCGTGAGGGTGTATGTATTTTAAAGCAGGAGCGCTGCGCGGTCCGCAGCGAATGTGTTAAGCATTTATGTTCCTTTTGAAGCATCACATAAGGTCGGATTAGCCATTTGAATCTGGAAACAGAAGAGTATTGGAATACTTTACACAATTAAAATTAGATATCAAGCATACTCCAATAGCTCACTTCGAGTCTTTTGCAGTATCCCTGAATCCCTTTGGCATGATCTAAAATACATGATGATAAACACAACCCAGATCCAGAAAATGTATAATACAGGTAGACACGAGAAAATGCGACCCTTTCAATCATTTACGCCAATAAACTGAAAATGTAAAACACGAGTCAAGAATGTTTACAGTTGCATTCCGGGACGTTTGTAGGTTAGAGCAGCGCGAAGGGGATTATCCGTAACTTCTAAATGGTGTCTATTTGAAAAATAGCAATTGAAAGAAAGACTTACGTTTCAACAATTAGTTGAACTCACACATCCGCTTAGGATTACCCGTGATTTTCCGCAAAATGTATACAAAAGGTGGACAAGCCTCCCTGTGCTGTGTGCGACCCTGTGTTCCAACACATCCCATGGATTCAGTTCTAAAATGCATCTGACTGGCGCATGCGCATTAAATAACTCTTAACTAGTTCCAGGACGGTTCTAGAACTGTCCTAAAATGATTGTTGGAACGAACCTACTGTCATGTCCGATTTCTATATCATGACCGGAGTGGAGCAACATCGCGCTTGAAGAGTCGATGGCTCAATTGGTAGAATGCAAGCATTCCCAGTTTCGAAGCATCTCGTATCCTGAAGATCGCAGGTTCAAATCCCGGTAGGATGTGAAAAAAAAAGCGACACTACTAGCTTTGCTACCCCTGAATATCCCCACCTCTCTCAAAACGTAGTACTGAAATAGCACTGACAGGCCTGACTTAGCGTTGAAAAAGACCTTAAAGCCCTGAAATTGTCCCCTCCACTTATAGAGGATTTAGAAAATTTTCGACTGTCGCGCTCAATAGACTTAGAACATTTTCGACTGTTGCGCCCGATGGGCTTAGAAAATTTTCGACTGGCACGCTCATTAGCTATAGGTACATTAATTACTGATATACTTGTGGTAGACAGTAATACAAAATAAACAGCCACAGATATACATGAACTAAAATTTTATATTTTTAATGAAAAAAAAGTACAATGAATTACAATTTATTCTAATTCTTTATCATTAGTTGGTATTGATACATATGACTGGCCATTGATCGTAATATGAAAACATGGAGCCTGTATTACATTTATTGGGATAACTTTCATATTATTTATTGTATGACATTTGTACATAAATCCCGCCGTATTATATTGATACTGATTTCCGTCAACTTCAAACATGCCATCGCAGATGATTTCTCGAATAATTGCCAAATGTGAATACTCACAATTGCAATTATTATGTCTGCACCGATTACTGATTAGTTTTAAATAATGTTCTACGATTCCATATTTCATCTGATTGTCAGTCATGTCAATATATTGTATTACAGATGAAGATGTCTGTAAAACTTTTCCATACTGTGCAGACATAAACAATTTTTTTTTCAGCAATCTGAAATATTTCCACATTGTATATCGTTCAACATCTAGCTCATTATCTAGTAATGCCTGTTGAACATTTTGCGGTACTTCTGGAAGAGCTCTGTAAGTACCAACAGAATACATTTGGTCTCCAATTTGTTCAATTATTTTGACCTGTCATTTTTTTCTTAAACAAAATTCTCGTATTTGTCCTTCTGGAAGTTCGTCAATATAACGTACCATTTAACCATAACTAACCCTATAACCAAGTCCTTTTTCAAGGTCGCTGTACCGGAAATAAAGATATATATATATATATATATTTTTAGCCACTAATAAAAACGGAGAAGCCGAGACGAGGGAAGAGTTGAATAACCAAGTACCTAAGTACGTATCCATATGTATGTATCTTGATTAATTATTGTGATCGCAAAGATGGTATATCTCATAAGAGAGAGTCATACAATTTATGAATATCTAAAACTTTTATTAAACTTTATCGAACAGCGCACATTGAATCCGTTGTGAAATTCTTACAATATTTCGTAAAATAATAATAATGTTATAAACGACCAGCTTTATATATATAAATTAACTATAACGCTTTTCGTCGACGACGTCCGTTAACGTCGATTATTATTTTTTATTTATTTTAGGATTTTATAACATTTTCAGATCAATTAATTCGATTGTCTATATATATCAATTATATACTAAATAGGTTTACATATGAACACTTTTGATCTGAAAAATCTACCACATCTATAATATATCTTATGTAATTCGATCGATAAGCGTTGCGAAGAACTGTAATTTTCTTTCTGGAATATGCAATACTCGTTACGTAAGGAGAACTGATAATACGTATGGCTGTGTGTACATTTGTATATCCAGACATCGAGTAAATAAGCAGACACTTTACACGAGATTTCCGTCGAAACAAGCAGTCTGTCATATGCAGACATCGTCCATTATTTACGCCTAGCAGAGCTTCCGATAGGGAGTAGGGTATTCATTTGAATTATATGATACGACACACATACATACCAGGTGATTTTCAGGATGGGCCCTACAAAAGACGTGTGTGTGCGAGCGAGAACGTCAATTAATTCTGGTGTGAATTCATAAGGGCCTCTCACATTCACGATCAGTCGCACATTCTGTATTCTCTTCGAACTCGTCCAACTCTAACATGCGACAGAGAAGCTCTTATAGGCGTCCATCAGTGTTAATCGATGTTCTTACTCGCATTCACGAGTTATCTATAGAATCAACCTTGAAAATCACTCCGTATATACCGATATACGTTTATACAGGATGTCTTATTCTGAATGTTCGCAGGGAGTGATGCTTAATATAGCCAATTCTCTAACCTACGGTCAGTGAATATACACAAGTATTGGTAAAATTACACCACTCTCCGTATGAACTTCCTAAGCGAGGCCCTGTACATGCATACGTAGGTATATCGAAATTTATATATTACTAGCAGCCCGTCCTGGCTTCGCACGGGTAGATTGTGGATTGATTTTGTCCGTCCACCATTGTTTAAGTACATTTTTAATACAAAACTTTTAGTATTTTTCCCGGGCTACGCAATGGTCATATTGGATTTGACCTTGACCATGACCTTCAAGGTTATATCAATGTCAAATTAATTTTTGTTCACGTTCAAATGTGTCCTTGACCATTTTTTTCATGTTACCTTTTTTGTCAGCGGAGGTCAAATTTAGGTCAAGTATAGTTCGACTTTTTGAACACCCTGTATAAGATTTAATAACTCAGAAACCTTCGCGGATATGCGTCCAACTGTTCCCCAAATTTTCATCGCAATCGGATGAACGGTTTAGGAAGGCATAATAATCACCCGTACCGGTACTTTTTGAACACCCTGTATAAGATTTACTAACTCAAGAACCTTCGCGGGCATGCGTCCAACCATTTCCCAACTTTTCATCGCAATCGGATGAACGGTTTAGGAAGGCATAATAATCATCAGTACCGGTACTTTTTGAACACCTTTTATAAGATTTACTAACTCAGAAACCTTCGCAGGCATGCGTCCAACCATTCCCCAAAGTTTCATCGCAATCGGATAAACGGTTTAGGAAGCCAGAATAATCATCCGTACCGGTACTTTTTGAACACCCTGTATAAGATTTACTAACTCTAACCTTCGCGGATATGCGTCCAACTGTTCCCCAAATTTTCATCGCAATCGGATGAACGGTTTAGGAAGGCATAATAATCACCCGTACCGTTACTTTTTGAACACCCTGTATAAGATTTACTAACTCAGAAACCTTCGCGGGCATGCGTCCAACCATTCCCCAACTTTTCATCGCAATCGGATGAACGATTTAGGAAGGCATAATAATCATCCGTACCAGTACTTTTTGAAGACCCTGTATAAGATTTACTAACTCAGAAACCTTCGCGGGCATGCGCCCAACCATTCCCCAAAGTTTCATCGCAATCGGATGAACGGTTTAGGAAGGCATTTGATATTACCTTAAAGGTCACGGTCAAGGTCAAATCCAATACGACCACTGGGTAGCCAAGGGAAAATCCTTAAAGTTTTGTATTAAACATTTTTCTCTAAAATGTTTTCCCGTTGAGATAATCGGCCGTACCGGGACTTTTTGAACACCCTGTATACGATTTACTAACTCAGAAACCATCGCGGGCATGCGTCCAACCATTTCCCAAAATTTCATCGCAATCGGATGAACGGTTTAGGAAGGCATAAGAGACATACAGACAGACAGACAGACAGACAGACAAACATTAATTTATATATATATAGATTTGCCCTTTATAACACAAGTAAAAGATGTTGGAAGAATTATTTGAAAATAACTAGGATGAGAACGACTCTATGCAAAAGGTACAGCATTATATCACAAAAAAAGATTTCGTTTATTTTTCACCTAAGTAATTTATCCGAAATTATAAAATTACTACAACTATCCTCCTTTTTAATAATTCTTGTCATATTAGTGGAATCGTAATGTGTGTATGAAATGGTATATTTTTGTTCAATTTCTCTACATCCAGAAGGACCAGAAGTTCATGCAATCGATCTATTTTTCATTAAAGAATAAATATCAATTTCTGTATATTGAATTTAATGTCTCAAAGTTTTTTGAAATAAATTAAAAAGATTTAGTTTTAAACTACTCTTATCATCGACAAAAAATGCGATTCACGATGACTTTTACTTGGCTCTATGGCGTGCATAATTGTAACGTATTCACGCAGATCTTAGCGCGTAAAACGCGTGCCAGCTGCAGCAACGCCTATCGTGGCAGAGTAGGGATGTCGTTCGTGCCCTCCAAGCTTAACCCCAGCACCGACTACTCGATGATGGATCATCCGACGCTTCGTTGTGCCTCTTACAAACAACGACACTAATTTCACTCTTTCGGCCTTCAGCATTCAACAGCTTTCGTTCTGATACATCATCGTCATCGATTGAAGTTTTTTTTTGCCGCGATGCTAACTCCCTTTTCATTCTCAGATTTTAGATTTCACGCCGCTTACAGTGGGAGCTCGTGCAGCTGTTGGGACGGAAGGAACAAAGAGAAGGGAAGAGCATTTTTTGATATTTGAACAAACTCTCTTACTCTATTGTTCTCCATCGTTCGCTACGTACTCTTATGCGTGTAAACGAGTAATTCGTTTATAATTTAATCATTAATTTCCATTTTTTTAGAAGTTTTTTTTTTAATTTTAACCCATACATTCACAGTTATAGAATAATATATTTGATTAAATGACATAAAAGCTTTTAACATTCTTTCATTATCCATTTTCTGTAACTAAATATAATTTGTTAATTGCAAAGCGCGATTGAAAGAATTTGTTACTTAAAATAAAAATCTGCGTAGTGATTCTGTTTTTGGAATGCTTTGGTGAGTTTTTATATTGCATAGTTCGTTAAAGTAGAGCACCTTTTCTTGTTAGATTGGAACATATAGAACTAGTCTTCCTACTTGATTCTACACGAGCAATGCAATTACCCTGGAGTAGATTAATAGCTGTCTAATAAGCCACGAATTGAACGGTCCCTCGGCTATACAGGTGTATGTGTAGTACATATATCATGTTCGTTTCATGTCTACCCTATAAATTTGCGGGCACGCAACTAGGTTTCCCTAATTGCATTGATACCTATGGCAAGTTTATATCTCAAAACGGATGCATGAACTCGATAAATCTCGAATTGACCTCGATAAATCTAGGGTAATTCAACAATAATATATGTATACCTTTATATTGAACAATTGATTATCATAAAGAAAAAATTAATAAAACAACATAATGGGAAAAAATTAGTCGTAATACTCTACTAGTAAAACTAAAGTAAATTATATAGAAAACATATAATATCGAAATAATGCTAATGCAAACCGTTACATAAAATAAACTAGTATTATAGTATAGTACATATAATGATTCAAGAGTATTGTCTAAATTTCAATTATTTGCATTACATCATTCATTATATTTAGATCCAATGTACAATGATATTATTCGGAAAGAAAATATTTATCCTATATACAAAACAACTTATTCTATACGCGAAAATATGTGTTAAACGGGAACCTAATTAACTTTGTAAAGAAATTTACAAACAAGCTAAATTTACGTAACTGAATTATTTTATATCCTGTATTGACTGATTCATTAAAGATCGGTCGAGTGAATAAAACAAGCGGAATTATAATATTTAAAAAAACGTTAATATCACTACTTTGACCATTAGACGAGTTTTAAAAAGTAATTCAAAAATTGTGTAGAATCATCGTAATCGTGCCATTATTTCGTAGGATGTTGAATTTGAGGAAGATTAAAAATCTGCCTCATATTCAATATCATTCTAAATCGTTATGTCTAAACAAAACTATTTTTACGAGAAAACCGTTTCAATGCTTGGTTTAGTCTAATGATTTCTTATATTGGACTGAAGCTATGGATCATTTATATTCTTGGTACGCATTGAGCCTGCAATTTATTGCAAATTCAGTCCACCAATGCAGGGCGGTATGGTTTACAAAGCAGCTACTGTAATAATATCTTCGTAGACAGAGTTTCTACGCTTGCTATCTGAGTTAGAAGGGAGATGGTGGAAGCTGCGGGTGACGGGTAGCCTAGTGTTAGTGGCGGGTGCTTAACTTATTGTCATGTACGCTGGTGTTATAACGATTAACCAAAAATTTTCCTGTTGTGCCTGCTTGTTATGCTCATTAGACGGCCAAAATTAATTCATCATAAAAGAGTCAATTAAGGAATTAGCTTAATTTTTTTTAATTAAATATAGGGGAATGTCGTCAGGGTCGGCCTGTCGTCTAGGTCGACCATTTGCGATATTTCAGCTTATAAAACTAGTTTCCACTATCTGCAAGCATGGTAAAACTTCTATTGGTAACAGCAAACTTTTCGTGGCAACACCGAGTTTGAAGCGTGAAATTAAAACGTGTTGTCCACTCAGTGGCTTGGGAAAGACGAAAAAAGTTTTCCAGTATCAGTGAATACGGTACCAGAACTTTAAACTAAAAGATGCAATCGTCAAATTAAGCATATAAGTGTGTCATATGGTTATCCTTTAGGAATAAACCAAGAGGATAATTCAATTTGATAACCCGTTTGGTTGTGGTGTGATGTGATGTGGTCCTGGTGTTTGTCGTCAAGGTTGGACCATTTGTGTAGGCGGGATTGGCAACCGTGATTTTTTTTCAGTGTAATAGTAACACTTTATGATTTTTTGATGCTACGAAACGTTTAAAACGAGGTCGTCCACCCAAAAAAGTGCAGAAAAAGCCCTCTTTGGATGAAGACGAGGACTTTTGCCTCATCTGTTTGGAAGCGATGCCTCATCGCTTGAACAGTAACAATTCCATTGCATGCATTGAATGCAGAAGAGAAGTACATTTGAAGTGCGCGAAAATGATGACCAGCTACTTCTTTTTTCAAAACTGCGATTCAGAATAATTTAGTGCCTATATTTCGTCGATTTTCAGCGGCTAACCAACCTAGACAGCACTGGCCAACCTTGACAGTGTTTCTAATTTTTTAAAAATACCCATTACTTTTTAATTTTTCATCCAATCAATTCGTAATATCTCGGGAAAGTTTTCTTTTTTCCAGACATTTCTAAGAATGCGCAGTAATTATAAGAATTCTTTTTTACATGGAAATTATGGGTAAAAGTCAAAACTATGGACAACTCTGACGACATTCCCCTATCACATATTACGTACAACTGGTTTATAATTATATCTGAAAAATTTCCGAAAAATCAGTTTCATTAGATATTTGTATAGCCTGATCTTATAAGGACAATTTAACCCTGGAATGCTACCCCGGTACAACTGCACCCCAGAGGAGGAATACTTTCCACCTCTTCTAAAATATGGGTAGCATTCCAGGATTAATTCCAATTTGGGTTCAAAATTCAATAAATTCTTTTTGGAATCGAAATATCGCCTTCTAATTTCCAAATAATTACAGATATATTTTCTTTCATTGAAATAAATAAAATGAAGAACCTTTATGATTTTCCAGCTTTACAAACTATTATTTAATCCTCCGTTAATCTTCAGGTATAGCAATTACTAGATAGCGCTATCCCAAGCTCTTCTATCCTTTTATATTGTACGCGTCATCCACTGCATTCTCAATAACAACCAATTGTAATGAATTATTAAGATTGTCGTTCACTTGTCCGGCATAGCACGGTACGGCACGGCACGGCACGGCACGGCACGTCAAAATACCAACTGGATCAAATACATACAAATCAAGAGACACGGTAGTGGGTGCGTTCAGCAGATCATACCGCTCCGCAACAGTTGTGGAGCAGCTCAGCAAAAATCTGCCGAACGCGCATGCTACCGAGCGCTCCAAGTGAGCGTAAGTTGTAGCGGTCGCCATGTTTTGTAGCGAAGAAAAGTTAAGGTACGTACAAACCGGCCAACAAAGTGTTGGCAACATGTTGGCAACGTGTTGGCAACATATGTTGGTAACATGTTGACAACATGTTGGCAACAGGCGGAACATGTTGGCAACATAGATGTTGCCAACATCAACTCGTATCTGGATACAGTATTACAACGAGCTTTGACAAAATTATATTTATTTTACAGTTTCAAGATATTAATTTTCATGAAACTCGTACAATCAAATAGGTCGGTTTTGAATGTATACAATAAAGTGAAAAAACTGTTTTCATGAGAAAAATGTATATTTTATTAGCATGGGGTCCACTGGACCCCGTGTGACCACTACGGATTAATAAATTATTAATAAATTGTCTGTCGCATATTCGCCCAAATGATCTTCGCATTTCGGCCGTAGACCGGCGTGAGGGAGAAATTCGACACTCCTCGGGCCGTTAAAGCCATAAATTAGATCCGGGAAAGTTCCTCATTACCACAGGGTCGAAGAGCGACCAGTACGTTTGAAAACCTGCGAGCGACCGGAACAGCTCGCAAATAAAGTTAATGCATTGTTTGTCTTCCCTTACCAATTGGTATAATTTTATTCATCCTAAACCCCCACCACGCGCAAGATTAATTTGGCGCGTAGTCCGTCGCGCAAAGACGGAACATTGTTTATTAGAATAGGTATTGCGGGAAACGGCTTATTTCGATCCGTCCGTTAATTAACCTTTTCCGGAAAAGGTGTGCGACGGAACACAGACTCTAGTCTTTATGAGTGTCCCGTCGTTTGACGGAAAGGATCGGAAGCGTTGAACCCCGTCCGCGAAGGTCCCTGCCACATGTGGTCCCTGCCGGGCCGTGTCAAGTGGGCGGTAGTATATTTATTTGTATGTACTAGCTTTGCTCCCCAACCCCCAGGGGGTAAGTACCTGGCTCCTTGCATCGGGTCCCAAGGTCGCCGGGATTTTCGGCGACACGGTTTTATCCACGCATTTATTAAAAAACTATTTTATATAATAATATATAATAATAAAGAAGGAGAAGGAAAGGATTTGATCCAGTCAGTATTTTGACATGCCGTGCCGATGACGTGATTAACCACTTTCGTGTTGGTTCGGAAAATTTACCATCGCTGCGGCAACGATCCTGTCAATAAAATCCAATAGAATCCAATAAAAATTATATTATAGTCGGCGAGTTATTTATGATCGATGCTATTAAAAGTATTAAAAGAGGTATGAATCGACTTTCTGAAATTCCGTCCCTTTTGCGTGGATGTTGCGAGGATGTTGTCAACTTTTCCCATTTGAAATGGGAAACACGGATACCAGCAACAGGCGACCATTCTCTTTGATGTCATGCCGCCCGCTGTTGCTAGTCGACGGGAGACACGTGGGGATGAACGTGTTGCCAACATGTTGCCAACATTTGTTGGCTGGTCTGTACTGCTACGCTGTCGACGAGTATCCATCGACGAGTTGCCAACATGTTGCCAACACCGATATCGACGTGTTGCCAACATGTTGCCAACACTTTGTTGCCCGGTTTGTACGTACCTTTACGCTTCAGCGCTCCCACTCACTTACATCGGAAGACGTTTTGGCGCATTTTATGAATGACGTCGAGTGGTGTGAACCGATGTGTCGAATTCCGTCTGTCGTGCGACGGAACATCTTATATTTTATGTATTATTACGAAAAAAATTACATTTTCTTGCCACCGGCAATCGTAAAACAATCTGTTACCATATCAGTACCTCAGAGCTAAACAGTATTAACTCCATTTTTTTCGAAACCCGTATTATTTCTTCATTCTGCTATTTTCAATGTAAAATAGCATAATAAGGAAATAATACGGTTTTCAAAAAAAATTGTGTTAATACTGTTTAGCTCTGAGGTATTGATATAAACAACACAACATTTTGTAACCAGAGATAACATTGGACAATAGTGATTTTGTTACTCGAACCAGACCAGGTGATTCTTATAGATACATGTGCACTAAAAACGAATCTGACTCTCAAATTGATTGTTCCTAAACAATTTTATAAAGCCAAATTTCAGTACCACAAGTCGATCGTTTAAGTTCGCCGCGCCACGCGCCTAAATGTATCGAAGGCTACGGCCGAAACTTGTTGTCAGCAGAACAGAGAGCGCTACTTCTGAGCGTACTGAGCGATAGCGGTTTATGCTCGATCTGCTGAACGCAACCAAAGTCTCGCGGCAGGTTTATTCAAGTAGTTCGTCAGAACGACGACAGCGCTGATGTCGCAGGCACCCGTGTCTCTTTCAAGAGACACGCTAGTGTCTCGCGGCATGTTCATTCAAGTAGTTCGTCAGAACGACGACAGCGCTGATGTCGCAGGCACCCGTGTCTCTACACCACAAATGTCTGCCCCCTTCACCCCTCAATTTTTACATCGAATTTTCTCAATAAATATACGGTTATAACCAAAACTATGCTTAGTTACGCCATATAAATTGACTATTTTCTATTAATAGAGACCAGAATAAATGTTATAAGTTACATATTAACAGAGATTCTTCCTTAGCAACGCGAAGCCACGCCCCTTGCGCCAAAAAGTCGAGAATCAGATTTCTCGGGCGATATATATATATATGTCTAATGTCCGAAAAATTCCGCCTATCTTCGGCGATAGTCGGCAATGATCGGAAATGTGTACACAGATGCGGCCACACGCATACTCCATCAAATGTATGTGAGAGTGTGTGAGGGAATATATTCCTTGAATGTTTAGTCATGGTTTTCAAAGTTAATCAATAAAATATTTCCATTCGCGAAACGATTTCCCTCGTGTATATTTCGATCCTCGGACGCGCTTATTAATAAAAAGTAAAAATTCAGTGTAATCGGAGTAGTGAATCTCAATAGCGGTGAATGTGATAGCTTGATAATAATATAACATGCATTCGAGCTGTACAGAACTATATTCATTTTCAATACGGAAACTTATACGAACTTATCCGACTCTTATCTACCAATCTGCCAATGCGCGACTCTTTACAAGGAATGAAGAAAAGGCTAAAGTAAATCAAACCATCATTACACCAGAGGCGAAGAAGAGATGAAATAGAGAAGTGAGGTACATGTCTATTTCACGTTTGACAGGTCGGTATATAAATTGGAACTTGTGATAGTATAATACGAAAGAGGAAATATATCATTTTTAATATTTCTGTATTCTTTAGGGACTTCGTAAAATAATTATAAAAACCCCATTTAATTCAGCCCGCACAAGTAGGGAAGGTGGGGCAAGTTGACGAGGTTAAGCGAAAACAACCCACAACAAATAACACAACAGTTTTATTTTAAACAAAGGAGTACATTATTAAAGATACATGATTCAACTATTATTTGCAAACATAAAAATAAAAAAAATTATCCAAAAAAGGTACAAAAAGAAAACATTACTATTTGTGTGCATTTTCGTCATCTTACCCCACCTACGGGGGGGCAATGATTTTATAACATTATAGAGGTTAAAACAAGCTCGATTCTGTAATCCCGGCTAAATTAATACTGGCGCCATTTATGTTCGTATGGTATAGTTACGCCCTAGGAAGGTTGTCATAGCCAGTTTGCTTTGCAGAAATCTTCTCTCGATTTTTGTAAATAACGAATTCGTCATCTTGCCCCGTTCGTCATCTTGCCCCACCTTACCCTACTATCTTATCGAGCTATACCTTATCGAGGAGATTTTTCGACGTAATGATTCCGAAACGTTTTTATCGAGAAATATATGGAATATATATACGGAATGTTACAGAAAAGTTACTTGCAAAAACGTGCTTTGTGGGGTGTAAATGATGATATTTTGTAATTTCCATCGTTACACCAGAAGCGAAGAAGATTTGAAATGGAAGTGAGGTACATGTACACTTCACGTTTGACAGGTCGGTATATAAATTTGAACTTGTGATAGTATAATACAAAAGAGGAAATATATCGATGAAGAAAAAATAATAATAAAGTAGTTATTCCATTATTGTAATCCAATAACATTGTATCACTTATTTCTCTGCCACGACTTTTATTGTTGATAGTGGATGGATCAACCAATAAATTTGATTTTTCTTCACTATCAGACCTGTCAAACGTGAAGTGTACATGTACCTCACTTCTATTTCATCTCTTCTTCGCCTCTAGTGTAACGATGGAAATTACAAAATATCATCATTTACACCCCACAAAGCACGTTTTTGCAAGTAACTTTTCTGAAAGATTCCTGCGATATTTTACAATATTCGTGAACACTACCGTATGTTAGAAATATATTTCTCGATAAAAACGTTTCGGAATCATTACGTCGAAAGATCTCCTAGATAAGGTACTGCTCGATAAGGTTGTACTTGTTAGGGCTGAAATATATGGGATTTTTATAATTATTTTAGGACGTTCCAGAAGAATACAGGTGCAGCAAAATATCAATGCTGTGCTGGACATTTATTTACGAGTAAGGGCGAAATTCCAGCGGTGCATGCAAAAGGATTTCTTAAAACTATTCCAACGTCTCGAGCTAATATATATATATATATGTAACAACATACATACTGTCATAAGTGGTATCTTTACATATGATGAAACAATTCATCACGGTCATTGGAAAAGTAAACAGTATGTCCGATAGCAAACTCCAACTTTTGAATTTCCCTGATATTTGGCCGGAAGTGGTCGGGTTGGTCCTCTAGTCATTCATAGTTAGAATAGGGAGGTTCGGTAATTTATTTTTTAATGAAAATCGATAGAGTTTGGGTCACAAAAGCGTTAACCAAAGTTGTAGCGCAAAATATTAAGAGTTAATCGTGCTATAAATATTTAAAAATCATGAATTGACGCGAGGCTAGAAAACGGGACCTCGACACGAGGCTACGATGCGTGACGTCAGTTGCCAGACACCACCGCCACAACGTCCAAACTATGCTCGCAACGAGTAGATTTACCGTAGAAAATGCAACAGCCAGCAGTACGTATTAAGTAGTAGTGGCTTCAGCGCGGGTTTTAACATCCACACGTCCAAAAATCACATACACTTCGTTGTTGCTGTCTCGGAACTAACTATTTCTTATTTAGTAGGCGCTGCAAAGCCCGTTTAGAAGGGACAGAGTGACCAGAAATCACTCTGTATCAAGCTACACACCATATGCTCATCTGGGCCGCTAGGCCCACCGGGTTTTTTCCGGTTGTAAAGTATTGGAAACTTTTTAGCAAGGGTAGAGTTATAAATCTGTACCCTCTCTCTCTCTCTCTCTCTCTCTCTCTCTCTCTTACCTTTCCTTTGCGATAATAAATCATATTCTTAACCCTTTCACTCACGAATTTTTATTTTTACAGCCATACAATTGATAATGTATATTCCAGCTCTTCGATGCTTTAAATTTTAATTTTTTTTAATAAAAAATTTTTTTTTTGCATAAATTAAATTTTTTTTGTTTATTTATAAATTTAATTTTTAATTTGTATGGCGATATATGCCTTATACGTTCGTTACAATGTCCACGAATGTACTTGTGAACAAACGGTCAAAAAATTCTAATTTATGACCTTATATATACATTAATCCACGCGTGTCCACATTTGTGGTCACCATGAGCGAAAGGGTTATTAAACTTAGGATTATAGATATCTAACATCGAGCAGTTTTTGCTTATTTCAATACTCTCACTCAAGAAGTAATCGATTAAATTAATGTAGAAATGTTCTTATCTATTATAATTTGCTTTTGGGGAACATAACAGTGGTCCAACATTTGTTGCTACGGATTAAGGAAAAACCCCAAAAGAAGACCTCAATCAGACCAAGTAATCATTATCATTCAATCTTAAATCTATGCTGATACATACATAGTTTGTAGATACAAATTACTCTTATATTCTAATAAGATTACATAAAAATTGATAGTATCGTGATCAAATTTTTAAAAAATTAATATTCAACAGTAATCTTCATCATATGATACGTTACGCAAATCTTTAATATGTGCACTTCGTCGAAGTTTGTTTACTTCAGAATCTTTTGAGGAATTTACATCAATCTTATTGTTTTTATCAACTTCATCTGTGTCAACAATAAGCCTTTCCTCAAATAGAAGCTTAGCCCTTTTCCCTTCTGACCATCGCTGATTCACCCCCGAAATATTTGCCGATCCAAAAGAGCCAGATAGTTAAATCACGTTCGCGCTATATGCCTGCACTGCTCCCCGAGAGAAGGCGGAGCTTGTATCTGGCAAATGACGTCAAACCAATAAGAAAACGTTCTCGTCCCTAACGTTATCGCCGGAGTTAGAATGTACAATTTGAAGTAGTAAATTTTTTTTTTTTTTTGAAAAATTCTTTCACGTACATGGTTACTTACACATGCATAATAGTTTCCATAGAGAAATAACATAAAATATTTTTGGTCCGAACCTCCCTATTGATTTTGGGAGAGTGCCCTGCTGTCTTACGAGCCGAGCGAGAAGTGTCAAACGTCTGATCTCTCAGTAGCTGTCAATTCGGGAGATCGAGCATCTAACCTAGAAATCGTTAATTTATAAATAATGATTAATAATGTGTAGAAGTGATAAGAAATAATCATTCGGGTTTCTTCGATGAGATTCCCTAAGGGCCGGTTTTACCAATGCCAAGTTATACCTAGAATAAGTATATCAAGAATAAATTTATACTCTCTCTCTCTCTCTCTCTCTCTCTTCTTTATACCTGGTATAAAGCGCAGGCATTTTACCAGCGCCAAGTTTGCCTGGGATAACTATTCCATGTATAAGCGTTGGCCATCTAAAATTATTTTTAGGTTGGTAGTAAGAAGTACGTATTGCGTATGACATTTGGTAGTTTTGACAGCTGTTCCGGCGCGATAAATGAAATTCGGAGTTATTTATTCTCATTATAACCTAACTTTTTGTTTGATGTCTTTATTCTTTCACGACATAATCACAACCTGATCGTTATGGTAAATTGTTATTAATTTTGAAATAGAGTTGATTGATGTACCAGTTTTTGAATCATTATCTGATAATGACATTGACGTATTACCAATAATCAGAAATCCGAAGAAAATACGTGCCCAGTAAATAAAAGATATCTATAACAATATATTTATATTTTCGTAACAATAACTTTTATTTTCGAGTCGTCGATAAAAGCATCAGGTACAAAACACGTCCAAACATTCGATATCTCACCAACAAGAATGTGTTCAGTCTCAAAAAAAACTATGAGGGTCGTCAATAGTAGTAATTACAACGTAAAATTCCACCATTTGATCAAAATCTCATATCGGACAAAATATATTCTAAAATCTATAAATCTTTAAATCGCTACAACTTAAGATTTATCACGCGGTGACATTTCTCGAAGATTACATAGAGCGGAACAATGCTATCGTTTTTTGATGTGTAAACATCTATGCTATGGCTCTACGGTGGGACCTTCCTGGGAAATCGAGCGTCAGACGTAAGCCGTGTACATGTGACTGCGTCAGTGTGTGTGTGGCGCTACTGCGCATACTATTCGCGCAAGCTGGATTATCTCAACGGGAAAACATTTTAGAGAAAAATGTTTCATACAAAACTTTAAGGATTTTCCCGTGGCTACCCAGTGGTCGTATTGGATTTGACCTTGACCGTGACCTTTAAGGTAATATCAAATGCCTTCCTAAACCGTTCATCCGATTGCGATGAAACTTTGGGGAATGGCTGGACACATGCCCGCGAAGGTTTCTGAGTTAGTAAATCTTATACAGGGTGTCGAAAAAGTACCGGTACTGATGATTATTATGCCTTCCTAAACCGTTCATCCGATTGCGATGAAAAATTGGGGAATGGTTGGACGCATGCCCGCGAAGGTTTCTGAGTTAGTAAATCTTATACAGGGTGTTCAAAAAGTACCGGTACGGATGATTATTATGCCTTCCTAACCGTTCATCCGATTGCGATGAAAATTTGGGGAACAGTTGGACGCATATCCGCGAAGGTTTCTGAGTTAGTAAATCTTATACAGGGTGTCCAAAAAGTACCGGTACTGATGATTATTATGCCTTCCTAAACCGTTCATCCGATTGCGATGAAAAATTGGGGAATGGTTGGACGCATGCCCGCGAAGGTTTCTGAGTTAGTAAATCTTATACAGGGTGTTCAAAAAGTACCGGTACGGATGATTATTATGCCTTCCTAACCGTTCATCCGATTGCGATGAAAATTTGGGGAACAGTTGGACGCATATCCGCGAAGGTTTCTGAGTTAGTAAATCTTATACAGGGTGTTCAAAAAGTCGAACTATACTTGTTTAAGTATACGCGACCCTATCTAAAAAGTATACAAAGAGCGTTGTACGACTTGATCTCTAGTGCCGAGGTATCTTACAAGTGTATCAATACAAATCTAAAATTGTTTCATATTCTACATCGTACGACGTATGTATTACTTCTGCTCCTGAAGACTCTACAATCACGCAAATTGAAGAAAGGTATAATGTCTACCTAGATAAATTTAAATGTTCCTTATAGAAGACAATGCAATGGTAGATGACTTCTTTGGTTGATATTATTGGATACCGTTGAGATTCTCGCGATTAGAGACCCGCATACGTAAATTTTAAATTTAAACTTGCATTTTCTGAGTAAAAGAGCGAAGAGGGAAAACAAAAATTTCCCGACGTTTCTATGAGCTTCTATCCTGCTATTAAAAATGAACTATAATCTAAAATGTGTCGCGCGAAATTACCTCGCAGGGAAAAACTCATTTATAAAAAAAGAAGAGAGATCTATTAATTTTGATTCTCCAGAGCTCTGACTCAGATAAAATTATAATCATGATTCAATCTCACGCGTGGAAAGGAAGGCTACAATAGCCGTTCCTCGGAGCTCCGTCCGACGTGAAAATGCTGCGACCTAGAGAACTTGAGCATCACCGAGTTCTTAATCTAGAACGAATCATCGAACGTCAACGTCGTGGTGGAATTTCTACTGTCCGGCGATTGCATTGCGATATATCGTTTCCGTAATATCTCTTGAAGGTCGTTGCAAGAGCTATTTTCTCGTTTGGCTCGCAAAGGTCTCCCACCCGGCGATCTGAAAAACACGTTTAAAAGCCCACTGTGAATAAAATCAATCCTTCGCAGCCACAACATTCTGACAATACGAAACTCCTCTTTGTTCCTGGCGAATTAAAAGCTTACCGCGCGATAAAATTATTTAATCGTACCTTGTGACGAGTTTCAATTTGATGTTGTCGATGTTTTTCAATATGTCACCCATTGATTTCTGGGAGATCAGTGGCGGTTTATGCCGATCGACGAACTTGTAGTCCTGTAAACTAGCTCTCCTCGCGATGTTAGGAGTCGTCGGAGGTTGCAGAGGTGGCGGCATATAATAATAACTAATTAAAAGTTTTAACATTATGATAAAAACGATTACCTACAGTAATTAGCATTGATTCCGAAGCAAGAAATCTTAAAGTTTGCAATAATTTCGTTGCTGGCTGAATTGCTGCATTTCTTTGCGACCTCGAAGCAATGCGATGTCGTATTTGTCCCAATAATCTCTGACATGTTTGTTTTTCCAAACGAAATCAAGTGAAGAATTCTACATCAGTGTATTCTTCGAAATAGTAAACTCTGGAATAGTTTTGTATTAGATATTGGTTATAAATTAGTAGGTATAGGTATCCTTTATTTACTTACCGGGCACGTATTTTCCTAGGATTTCTCATTCTTTGTAAGACGTCAATTTCATCATCAGATGATGATTCGAAAACTGGCACATCAATCAACTCCATTTCACAACTAATAACAATTAGTTGTCACGGACAATGAATCTGTCACGGTCCTGATTCTGTCACGGAAGGATAAAGACGCAAACAAAAAGTTAGGTTATACCGAGGATAGCTAGCTTATCCAGCGCTGAAACTGTCGGATACGCTATCCCTGCATTTATTCCAAAGTTTATCCTATTCCAGAGGTGTACCATCGTGGTAAAACGCTTGCGTACTGGTTATACTCAGTATAGCGCTATACGGCGTTTATACCGTGTTGGTAAAACCGGCCCTAAGTATTTAAAAATCGGTGTCCGATTTTTGATAATAACTGTTCCTTCAACTTCCAGTGATATTAAGCATTACTGCAAAACGAGTAGGTTAGAAGATTTTCATGAAGATTCATGATTTTCTGACATGTCATCTCGTACAGGTGCAACCGAAGAGGATCTAGCTCGTGTCCTGTCCGTAAAATGATGACTCGATGGACATCGGAGAATGATAGGCTTGTCACCGAGAGCCTATTACCTACGGTTCATTAATTGCAATACGCGCTTCTCGTTTCAAATATTGCAGCGTTAAATAACTTTTACTTCATTCAAGCTAATAACCTTTTATGAACTGTTTGTGGTAGGAGGCAGCGATCGATAATAGCGACTCGTCGTAGAAAAGTTCGTCTATTAAAACTAAAAGGCAATTCGGTGTACCGAACTACTACTGCGATAATGTGCCCGAGCTCACGGTCTATTCTGCGATTAACGTTAACGTAATCGTGATTATGCTCGGGTGATGGGAGTTCCAAAAGAGGTAAAGTTGATACTAAACATCGGATGCTGTAAGCTGACTTGCTTTGCTTTGTCTTGTATGCTTTGCAACTGGAACATCATCGCAGGAATAATTTGTCTACAATTAGTCACAATCATTGATCGCTGCCCCCTACGATTAACAGTTTGTACAAGGTAAATACTTTGAAAGAGAAGTGAAAGTTATTTAGAGCAGGAATAATTGAAACGAAAAGCGCATATTGCAATTAATGTACCATGGGTAATAGGCGCTCGGTGACAAGCCTATCATTCTCCGAAGTCCATCGAATCATCTTTTTACGGACAGGACACAAGCTAGGTCCTCTTCGGTTGCACCTGTACGAGACGACATGTCAGAAAATCGTGAGTTCATGAAAATCTTCTAACCTACTCGTTCTGCAGTAATACTTAATATCACTGGAAGTTGAAGCAACAGTTATTGGCAAAAATCGGACACCGATTTTTAAACACTTGGGGAAAGTCACCGAAGAAACCCGAATAATTATTTCTTATCACTTTTACACTTGATTTCGAGGTTAGGTGCTTCGATCTCCCGAATTGACAGTTACCGGGAGATCAGAGGGGCCTTTCTCGAGTCACTCGTATCTTTGCGTGCACGCAACTCAGCGAAGAGATCAATCAGGATTAAGTATTCCGTTGCGGTGGGAGTCCTGATTGGTCTACTCGCTAAGAAACTTATACAGGGTGACCACAGGTCAAAGTGTATACAATATTTTTGCTCGTAAAATTTTTATTTTGATGAAAAAACAAATTCTGTCAACAAAAAACAATAACTAATAGTCCTCTACATCACATATTTAATTAGTTTCAAGGTGCCCACCCTTAACCGCCACACAGAGCCTCAAACGCGTACGAAAATTTTGATCCGTGGCACGCAGCTCTTCCAACGAGATACCGTCCCACTCCCGGCGTAGGGAATGCATTAGCGCCTCCAAACTTTTATGAGGTTTAGCACAGGCTCTGGCTTCCAAAATCGACCACACGCTGTAGTCCATAGGGTTGAGGTCGGGCGAGTAGGGCGACCACTCTTGGGAGGTAATGAAATCCGGAAAGTGGGTCTTGCACCACTCCTGCGTAATCTTCGCTCTGTGCGCGGGCGCCGAGTCTTGCTGAAAGGTCCATTGCTGTTGGCCGGAGTGTTGACGGGCCCACGAATGCACTTTAGCCTCGAGGATGTCGCGTCGGTAGACTTTCTGGTTGATTTTCACCCCCTGATCAACGAAAATCAAAGGAGTTTTGCCGCTGGCACAAATCCCGGTCCAGACCATAATGGACTGGGGATTTTTGCGGCGCTTAATGATGGCAGAGAAGCTGGGACCTTCTGCAGAACAGCTCCTGTCGTTTTGATGGTTGTGGGCTTGTTCGACTGTGAACAGCTTCTCGTCGGTAAAGAGGATCCGATCCCAGGGCAAAGGAGCGTGCCGACGAAGAAGCTGTTTGCATCTTTGAAGCCGTACGCGCTTGTTGTTGTCCGTCAACAGCTGAACTTTTCGTAGCTTGTACGGCTTGAGCTGAAGGTCCTTTTTGGCCATTAGGCGGACCGATTCGCGGCCGATTCCGGTGTCGCGGGCGATTTTCCTCATCAAGACGTTCGAATTTCGTTTGACCCGCTCTCGGATGATTTTCAGCTGCGGAGGAATCTGGACGGTACGTTTTGAGCCTCCTCTAGGACGGTCCTTACTGTTGCCAAGCTCCTTGAACCGCTTGATCGCCCGGCTGACCAGTGAACGAGCGATATGGAACGACCGGGCGATCTCACAGTTGCGCTTTTCAAGCTCATGTAACGCAATAATTTTCTCTCGTTGACTTGCCGTCTTAAAAAAGCATGATTAATATAAATAAAAAATTGCGACAAAATTCATACAAGTAGTTCAAGAGTTGGAGAATTTATTTGCGTAAACAAAAAACCAATAAAAACCAAGGCGTTCGTGGTAGAACCGACAGAAATTTGTATACACTTTGACCTGGTCACCCTGTACGCATCTTAGCGAGTAGATCAATCAGGACCCCCACCACAACGGAATACTTGATCTGCAACAGTTAATAGATGATTTTTATTCGCATTGGCATGTTTATGATGATATTTGCAATGAATGTTCTACTCGGACTGAAATGAGTCGTAAGGTCAGCATCGAATCTGTAAATGATGTGGTAATAATTAAATTAAATTTATTTACGAGTAAGGGCGAAATTTCAGCGGTGTATACAAAAGGATTTCTTAAAACTATTCCAACGTCTCGAGTTAATACCGTAGTCCCACTCTGTATTGGCCAGTTTGAAGTTACCTTCGGGGAGGCTTGGTCGGTACTTGAGTCATTTCATACCGGTAGAAGTCGAGTTGGTAGTTAGAGTTGGTGTCAATTCGGGAGACCGAAGCGTCTAACCTCGAAATTATAAATTTAAATGGAATGGAAATTACTCACCATTATTCACAAATTCATAATTTCGAGGTTAGACGCTTCGATTTCCCGAATTGACACCAACTCTAACTACCGACTCGACTTCTACCGGTATTAAATGACTCAAGTACCGACCAAGCCTCCCCGAAGGTAACTTCAAACTGGCCAATACAGAGTGGGACATACGGTATATGTAACAACATATATACTGTCATAAGTGGTACCTTTACATGTGATGAAACAATTCGTCATGGTCATTGGAAGAGTATACTTAGACTTGAAGGTAAAACGTCTTCATGGATTTCTGTAGACGACCAAAATATAAGAAAAATCCAATGGCCTGTAAATTCGAAAGCGGTATATGTTCTATTTCTCCAAAATACTAAGGCAAAGTGAAAAATATAAGGGCTCTCTAGTCTATAAATCCTTTTCAAAATATCACGAGAATAAATCAAAAGTAACGTGGTTATAATTAATTAGCTCGTATCGGTATAAAATGTGAGACTTTAATTTTGTGGTAATAAAAAGCTATTCTTCTACATGTACCATATGTCCGCGATAAACTAGCCCATAGCAAAATTACGAGTTTTGCATGCGCACCTCTGTGGGTCTCCTCGTCCAATAGAATCACCGGAGAAGCGTGAGTGCGCATGCGTAGTCATCCGCGAGTGCTGACACGCCAACACTCGCGGATGACTACTCATGCGCATTCACGTTTCTCCGGTAATTCTATTGGACGAGGAGACCCACAGAGGTTCTCATGCAAAACTAGCAATTTTGCTATGGGCTAATTAATCGCGGACATATGGTACGTACCTATTCTCCTCATGAATAAATTCCGAAAAGTAGTGAAATCCCCCCACAAAAGCAGATTCTCTGTAAAGAGAGAAAAGGCGGCATGTGTGTGTGTTCATTCAGTCCCAACAAAAATTGATACCTACGTAAAATACTCTCCAAAAAAGATTTGAAATCAATTAAGATCGCCATGTTCAAGATTTATATTATATATAAAAAGTAAAAGGCATCATTTGAAAGGAAAATTATTGTAAATTAAGTTACTAAAAAATTCGACTAAAAATTTATAAAAAAATTTTAATAAAAAAGAACTTTCCGCGTTTTTTCCTTCAAAATAAAAAATTCAGACAGAATTATACTCGATGTTTATGCACTTATGATTTTAAATAAATTCATACACTTATATGATACCACCAGTATACCGAATGTCGCATGGGAAACCGATCAGGCGGGGGCCTTCTGAATTTCTCTGAATTTGACTTCGACAGTGCAATTTATGAATCACTCTAGTACCGTCCAAGCACTGCCAATTATTCGGTATAGTGGACAAAATATGAAAACTGAAACGCGGCAAGTTCTTTTTGTTAAAATTTTTTTATACATTTTTTAGTCAAATTTTTTAGTAACTTGATTTACAATAATTTTCCTTTCAAATGATGCCTTTTACTTTTTAGATATAAATCTTGAACATGGCGATCTTAATTCATTTCAAATCTTTTTTGGAGAGTATTTTACGTATCAATTTTTGTTGGCACTAAATGAATATGCCGCCTTTTTTTTACAGAGAATCTGTTTTTGTGGGGGGTAAATGTACTACCGCTCACTTGCCTGACACGGCACGGCGCGGCAGGGACCGTCGCGGACTAGACCGGGAGCTGAGAGACATTGAGTACCTATGAAAAAACAGCCCACCGCATTCTGATTGATAATTTGAGTTCAGAAAAACTTAAAGAATGATATCGTGGAGGTTGCCGGACGGAATTAGTGCCAATTTTTTTTTATCGGCCATTTAATAGGAGTTTTCGATTTCGTAGCTGTAGCTGTGAAAAAAAACGTTGTTCTTGACTATTAAAAGGTTGTCTGAGTAAGGTATGACATTAAAAACGGCATCATCATAATAAAATACAAATTTATTTATTAATGAAAAATGTATAAGTAGTTTACTAAATTAATTATTATCGAAAACTATCAAAATTGTACAATTACGTAGGTAAGCTTTGACAATGATTGTGGATGCATTTGCAAAGAGAGATACAATTAACGTTGTTTTTTTTTACAATTACAGGACATTGTTCTGCAATCAGCATTACATTTGCAAGGCCTGATTAAAGAATTTGGCAAAGGCGGTTTTGTCATTTGCACCGGGTGGAGCTGTCCATCTCGTCTTTCATAGCCAAATTGGAGAAAGTTCAGAGGCTCAAACATTTGGTTGTGAGGAATTTTTCCACAAATATGTTTGGTCTGCAGCTCTTAAGCAATGTAAATACAAAGCATCGGAAGTGCAAATAACTAGATATATTGAAATTGAGACCGATATTACGGGTAATTGACCTGAAACGTAGTTCATCTGCTGTCGATTTTTCTTTAG
The DNA here is from genome assembly GCA_963678675.1 of Xiphydria camelus. Classification (NCBI taxonomy): domain Eukaryota; kingdom Metazoa; phylum Arthropoda; class Insecta; order Hymenoptera; family Xiphydriidae; genus Xiphydria; species Xiphydria camelus. The sequence continues at coordinate 23,891,557 of OY783191.1, forward strand.
CAAATAAATAAGTGCAAACTTCTTCAATGTTCTTAAAATGCATCGGAGTTTCGGCGTTATTTAAAAAATTTGAGAGAGCATCTGATTGAGCTGAACGAATACTTCGGATGCAGCGTTAATACATTGCTTCTTAGTTGTAAATCGGCTTGTCGTGTCGCAACCTGTTAGAGAATGTAACGCGGGTAAGATATTACACATTTTTTTGCCAAGTGATTCAGCTGCTAAATGACAGCTTAAAAGATTTCCTTTTTTACACGATCCTTCAAACCAGATACCTCGGCATCCAATGTTCGACAGTCTATGCCAAAAGTGAATGCTAAGCACGAAAACATCAGTATCCGAACTATTTATAATTACTTGTTCAATCCCTCCTCAAACAGTGTAAAAAATATGGCTGAACATTCTACAATCTGCTTCTAGGTGATTAGAATTCAAGTCTAGCACTTCAGATGAACTATTACTTTGGAGCTTGAAGCATTTCGCGGGGTCTTCATATCCACCGGTAATGAACAGTTCTGTTTCAGCATTGATGTTATTAGAATTATTCTCTGACAAACTGGAGAATATAAGGAGCAAAACTCAATCGCTGTTTAGACTGTGCAGAGGGGGTCAGGTTTATGTTACTCGAGAGGGTTTCTTGGGGCGAGAAAGCTAATGTATATATTATGAGGCGACGCAGTGTCGCACCACTGCTAGGAAGACCACAGAAAGAAACCAGACATCGATGAACCAGATCACGATTCCTCTATGCCATTTTGGTCAGTTCTCTGGAGTCTTTGAAAGCCTAAAGATGTGTTCCGAGTGCATTCAAATAAAGAATATTTTACCAATGAAACACAGTGCTTCTAAATACTTGATTACGAACTTCCACATCTAATAGATGTTTTAAAAAGTTGGAGCATACATGCAAAGAAATTGGACAAGCTGCAGTTTGTCTTGAGGACAAGAAAAAAAATCTTTGCAGTCGGTCGGGATTTTAGTTGAAGGACTTGATATAATATTATATTTGCTTCGGTTTCGTTTCTTTCGATCTTAATTGCGACTCAACGTACCTACTTAATAGAAACGTCATCGTATCTATCGAAGATGACGTCAATTCTTTTGACGAAATGCTGGTATGAAAGATTCTGTATACGTTCGAAAAATGCAGTGGCAAAATCTCCGAAAGTATTTTATTTTTGAAGTTGAATTTTATGCACTAGTGACATTCCATCGAAAATACAAACTTTTGAATGATCAGATTTATTATTTACTAGAGTGTTGTTTTCACATGCATGTGCTTTTTGATTTTCGATTACTAATGTTGAATTTGTACTTTTCCTGTAGAACCCTTCGTGGTCAAAAAGATATGTAGGGTAATCAAGTATTTCATGCGATAAAAACTGTCTAACAATAAGATCAAGTTCACGTTGTGATGCCACCATAAATGATTGTTGAAATGTAGTATATTGGTTATGAGTTCTACTTTTTTATCACTACCTGTAGATTGCTTTTCTTTGGTGGGCTTGTAATTGAAATTATAAAATGGTTTTCTTGCTAGTGGGTCAAAAACGTATTTCTTCTTTAATTCAAACCATTCAGTTTGAACTTGTAATATTACATCGTCGCGTATCGGAATAACGTTCACCTATAACTAAAGAAGCAACGTATAAACGCTGCATCCGAAGTATTCGTTCAGGATGCTCTTTCGACGTTTGCAAATAACTTCGAAACTCCAATGCATATTAAGAACATTGAAGAAGTTTGCACTTATTTATTTGCCAAAGAAAACTCCACAGCAGATGAACTACGTTTCAAGTTAATTGCCCGTAATATCGGTTTAAATTTCAACGTATCCAAAGTTATTTGCACTTCTGATACTTTATATTTACATAAGAGCTGCAGCCCAAATATATGTAGTTGTGGAAAAATTCCTCACGACCAATATGTGAGCCTCTGAACTTTCTCCAATTCGGCTATGAAAGACGAGTGGACAGCTCCACCCGGTGCGAATGACAAAACCGTCTTTACCAAATTCTTTAATCAGGCCTTGCAAGTGTAATGCTAATTGCAGAACAATGTCCGGTAGTTGCAAAAAAAGCAACACATTAATTGTATCTTTCTTTGCAAATGCATCCACAACCATTGTCAAAACTTATCTACGTCAGTATACAATTTTGTTATTTTTCGATACAAATTAATTATGTCAACCACTTATTCCATTTTCATTAATAATGAAATTTGTATTGTATTATGATGATGCCGTTTTTAATGTCATACCTTACCCAGACAACCTTTTAATAGTCAAGAACAACGTTTTTTTTTTACAGCTACTTCGACGGAATCGAAAACTCCTATTAAATGACCCATAAAAAAAGTGGTACTAATTCCGTCCTGCAACTCCACGATATCATTCTTTAAGTCTTTCTGAACTCAAATCATCAATCAGAATGCGGTGGGTGGTTTTTGATGTGAAACATCTTATGCCGCGCTTCGGGGGTGAGACCGGCTGCTCGTGAAACGTCACTGGAGTGGCTAAATACGCTAAGGCCAGGCGAACGTTGAACATTGCCTCTATATCTATATCTATTCTATATATAGATATAGAGGCAACGGTCACCCTGCGTCTCCTCACTGAACTGCGTCCCAACGTTCGCCTGGCTTAACTCGGGATGCATCGGCTCTCTCCGCCACGACTCGATGGTCCCCTTTCACCGAGCCCTAGCTTAACCACTTACTACTACACGCTCACTGTATCGGTGTACGAAGCAGTATTTACCCTCATTAATGAAAGCATGAGAATTGATTGATCATTGGTTAGCACGTTTAAAAATAGCATTTAAATACCGTTTGTATAGGAAAATTGTTAGATGTGAAACATCGAAATTCTTCTTTGTAGAAAGTATGCGATAGGAAGGATGGACCACGCATCCGTTGAAAGAATACGTGCGCCAGTGCGCATTTGTATTTATGACTGTGATACCATTAAACGGTACGAACCGTTGTGTCGAATTCGGTTTATCGCGAGACGGAACAGCGACTGATGGCAGAGTTAAGAGAGAGTAAACTAAATGCGCTTTTTGAATTAGACACAACGGTTTGTACCGTTTAATAGTATCACAATTATAAATACAAATGCGCACTGGCGAACGTGTTCTTTCGTTTTCAGCTAGATTTATTCAAGTAGACACAGCATTGAGAACAATCTAGAGAGAGTTAGTCTAGAATCTCGGTTGAGAAAATTAAATCTAGCTAGATTGTGTGCAGTGGATACACGATAAAAATTTACTGCCAGAGAAATTTCAGTCTATTTGACCGGCTAAGGGCCGGTTTTACCAACACGGTATAAACGCGGTATAGCACTATACTGAGAATAACCAGCAATAAGCCCTATGGTTATTCTCAGTATAGAGCTATACCGCGTTTATACCTGTTGGTAAAACCGGAGCTAAATAGATAGTAACTCAGTCTAGCGAGAGTGATAGGCGCCGGTTCGCAAGCGAAGGGCCTCAACCGCGTGCTCAGATTTCAGGAGCCTCGCGGGAGGCAACAGAAACCCTCTGCCTTTTATGCTCTCCTCGGACAAAGTGCAGACCCGCAATAAATTCGACTATTGCGGTGCACGTGTAATTCTTCGGGGATAGCACCAACCGAACGGCGCTGAATCTGCGTACTCTCCCGGCGCCAATTTTCATGCTCCAGCTCGGTGGTTTCGAAGAATTTTCTTCTCCCACCATACATAGAAAAGTCATATCGATATAGGTCAAAAGTTCATAAATAATGAGATAATAGTAATTGAAACTTCTTCCCTGGCAAGTAAGTTTAGCCTCATATGGTACGTATGTGTGTACAATCTATAATACATCACGATTGTAAATAGATATTTGATAAGTCAAAGAAATATATGAGGCTAAACTTATTCACCAGGAAAAGAAATTTAATCGCCATTATCTTATTATCTATGAACTTTAGGCCCACATCGATGTAAGATACTTTGTTGTAGATAAAAATACGTGTGTGTATAATAACATATAATATAAAACAGTTTTTACAGAAAAATTGTTAGATGTGAAACATTGAAATTCTTCTTTGTAGAAAGTATGCGATAGGAAGGATAGACCACGCGTCCGTCGAAAGAACACGTGCGCCAGTGCGCATTTGTATTTATGACTGTGATACTATTAAACAGTACCGATGGTAGAGTTAAGAGAGAGTAAACTAAAAGCGCTTTTTGAATTAGACACAATGGTTCGTACCGTTTAATAGTATCACAGTCATAAATACAAATGCGCACTGGCGCACGTGTTCTTTCGACGGACGCGTGGTCCATCCTTCCTATCGCATACTTTCTACAAAGAAGAATTTCGATGTTTCACATCTAACAATTTTTCTATAAAAACTGTTTTATATTATATGTTTCATACTCAATGTCTCTCAGCTCCTGCACTAGACGGGGTTCTTCGCTTCCGATCCTTTCCGTCAAACGACGGGACGGTCATAAAGACTAAAGTCTGTGTTCCGTCGCACAATAGACGAAATTCTGAATACTGGTTCTTACCACTCAGTATCATTGCGATCGAAATACCTCGTGCACATCTAGGGTTAATTTCGCAACCAGGCGGGCGAATTCTCCAAGACTAGCGCGTTTTTTATTGATAGGATGGATCCACATTCTCTTCTTTCTATTTCTTTCTGACATCAATGCTACCATAAAAGCAATTTCCTCATCAGAACTACTTGTTGCATTTGTTCTGCACTACATCTTCTTGCACTGCTAGATACCGTCTGATTATAATATATTTTATAAAATTTATGAACATTCAGGTCCGAATCTGTCGGTTGCTGCCGGAAAAGTGGGCAATACCACCATCCATCGCCGGGCCTCACCGAGCCGTGACGTAAAATTTATGGACATTTAGGTAAAGGGGCGTCTAAACAGGCAATATTTTTACTGCAATATGTGGCTGCAATATTGGAAACTATAGCCCAGCCGTCATGAAAACATTTAAATGCAGTATATGGCTCGGCAATATATATTTCGGCAATATTTTCTGCAACAGTATGGCCCATATTTAAAGGCGCGGCTAAACGTTTAGCTCGTACGGGCGACGATACCAAAAATGTGTGGCTATATGGCCGGGACATACTAAAAATATTATCCTAAATTGCATAGTCTGGCTGGTATTTGCTGACAATGTTGCCGGCCGCTGTGTTGCAGCTACATATTGCAGTAAAATATTGCCCGTTTAGAAGGCCCTTAAGAATCGCCGGCCATCGCCGTGCATGTTGTAAAATTTATGGACATTCGGGTAAGAATCGCCGGGCATCGCCGGGCCGTGCCGTGCCGTGCGGTGCCGGACAAGTAAGCGATAACCTTTAACCGGTGATCTAAATTTCCACGAATTTCATAGAACTCCAAAATTATAATATTACTAAGGGGTCGTCCATTAATCACGTTATGCTTTTTAGCATTTTTTTAACCCCTCCCTCTCCCTCCTGGTGATACGTGGTGAGATTTAAGATTAACACCACCCCCCCCCCCCACCCCCCACCACCAAATCACGTGTACTTTCTTATTGTTAGTACAAAAAGTATCTTAAAAATTGTAGAATATTATCTTTAATCACAGGTAAGTATAATCTAATTTAATTCTGGAAAATTAAGGTTCGTGATAAAAATGTCTAGACATTAAGGTTGTTTAGAAATTGCGCGTTCAACGAAAAAATAAATACACGTGATATCTCTCCCCCCCCCTGTGATATTTCGTGATTTTGCCGAACCCCTCCCCCCCTTTCGGACCTCACGTGATTAATAGACGACCCCTAACGGGCCAATCCTACCCTAGTTATCGTTAAACCATTCTACCGAAAATCTCGATATATAGTCGTCAAATTTCCGTTTAAATCGAAAAATGAGACATAATGGCGAAAACTTGGGAAAAGGTGTGTTTTGATGTTATTAATGGAGGGAACATATTAAAAGAAGAATCCCCCCCGGCGATGTGTGTAAAAAAATTATTTATTGTTGAAAAAATCGGTTCTTCGCTAATATTTTGAAAACTACGTGACCTATTGAAAAATAGTTAAGAAAAAAGTTGTAGATAATAAAATTACCTACAAAAAATTTATTACACTTTTTACCCTATCTTCAACGCCTAACAAGCTAGGACCTCGAGATGAGTTGAAATGTTCAAATATTCATAACAAATCCAAAAATTAAGATTTTTGCAATTTTCTTTTTTGTAACCCGTTTAGAACAATCTCATCATTTTTCCTAGCGAAACCAAATTTTGATTTTCATTGTTGTTTACACATGATTGATTTTTAAAGTTTTAAATGCTTGAATTTACATAGAAATTTGCAATTAAAATTTTTTTAAATTATACCATCGTTTATTTTGGATTGTTTCTGAATAAAAAGATAAATAGCAATTCAACGTGTTTCATCTGGTTTGGAAGATATGCTAAATTGAAAAGGAAGGAGATTTATGCGATGATCACCACTGACTACACAAACTGTGCCAAACATATAGACGTTTGTGTGCGCGCGCTGCTGCAGTTGTCTGCGAGGGTTAGTGAGGCAGAGGGTTGGTCTCGGCGTTTCGGAGTAACTGTTCCGTTGCAGGGGATTCGTAGCATCGTGACCATGAATACCTCGCCAACCTAGTAGCCCAGACAGTGTGCATTATCTCATTTCCATTAGCTTTTCTATCCAGCGCCTCCTAGGTAAACGGTTCTATTTTTGGTTGATCAACAAAATTGATTCAATTTCATTGAACAGTACTTGGAGAAACAAATTTTTGAAAATCGCGTCACGCGCGCGTTCCAAGTGTCTGGAATTGGCGTACATTACATCACCAATGCTTCGATAGCGCAACGGTCAAGTTGCCGGGCTGGGAATCTCGATGTCGTGGGTTCAAATCTCGTTAGTTTTTTTTTCTTTTTTCTTTATTAACTCTTTTTTTTTCATTTGATTGCACCACTTCTTGTTATAGAAAGTGGTTTACATTACCGAATAAAATAATAGTTTCAATGTTTTTCATAGTTTTACATTATTTTCTTCCTTATTGAGGTGAACCAATATTATTTGTAACAGTTGGAAACATCGTTGCGTTTTTTTACTCTTACATTTCGTCATAGGAATTTTTGGCTGCCGAAGATTTTGTTCATAATTTTGTGTGATAGTTGTCGAAAAAACATTTGAAGCACACCGTATTTTGACACCATAAGCATTTATTTTGACGAATGAGATTTTGCCACACGCACATTTACACTTTAAAAGCGTTATGGAAAAGCAAATTTCATTGTTTCATTCAGTGTTTCAAATGTTTTTTCGACAATTATCATCCAAAATCATGAACAAAATTTTCGGCAGCCAAAAACTCTCATAACAAAATGTAAGAGCAAAAAAAATGCAACGATGTTTCCAACTGTTCTCATAAATAATATTCTGCCCTGCTAAGATAGGAAGTCGTATGTGCAAAAACATCGATCTTTGCTTTTTTGGCTATTTGAACATATCGTAATGTGTTAAAGTGTAGATACGACTTCCTGTCTTAGCACGGCAGTATTGGTGAACCTCAATGAAGGAGAAAAAAAATGTAAAACTATGAACAAAATTGAAACTATTATTTTATACGATAATGTAAACCACTTTCTATAACAAGAATGGGTTGCAATCAAATGAAAAAAAGTGTTAACAAAGAAGAAGAAAAAACCAACCAGATTTGAACCCACGACATCGAGACTCCCAGCTCGGCAACTTGACCGTTGCGCTATCGAAGCATTGGTGATATAATGTACGCCAATTCCAGACACTTGGAACGCGCGCGTGACGCGATTTTCAAAAATTTGTTTCTCCAAGTACTGTTCAATGAAATTGAATCAATTTTGTTGATCAACCAAAAATAGAACCGTTTACCTAGGAGGCGCTGGAAAGAAAAGCTAATAGAAATGAGATAATGCACACTGCCTGGGCTACTAGGTTGGCGAGGTATTCATGGTCACGATGCTACGAATCCCCTGCAACGGAACAGTTACTCCGAAACGCCGAGACCAACCCTCTGCCTCACTAACACTCGCAGACAACTGCAGCAGCGCGCGCACACAAACGTCTATATGTTTGGCACAGTTTGTGTAGTCAGTGGTGATCATCGCATAAATCTCCTTCCTTTTCAATTTAGCATATCTTCCAAACCAGATGAAACACGTTGAATTGCTATTTATCTTTTTATTCAGAAACAATCCAAAATAAACGATGGTATAATTTAAAAAATTTTTAATTGCAAATTTCTATGTAAATTCAAGCATTTAAAACTTTAAAAATCAATCATGTGTAAACAACAATGAAAATCAAAATTTGGTTTCGCTAGGAAAAATGATGAGATTGTTCTAAATGGGTTACAAAAAAGAAAATTGCAAAAATCTTAATTTTCGGATTTGTTATGAATATTTGAACATTTCAACTCATCTCGAGGTCCTAGCTTGTTAAGCGTTGAAGATAGGGTAAAAAGTGTAATAACTTTTTTGTAGATAATTTTATTATCTACAACTTTTGTCTTAACTATTTTTCAATAGGTCACGTAGTTTTCAAAATATGAGCGAAGAACCGATTTTTTCAACAATAAATAATTTTTTTACACACTTCGCCGGAGGGGGATTCTTCTTTTAATATGTTCCCTCCATTAATAACATCAAAACACAACTTTTCCCAAGTTTTCGCCATTATGTCTCATTTTTCGATTGAAACGGAAAGTTGACTGGACTAATACCTGAAGTTCCGATTTTGCCCGGAACATAATGGCATCTTAACCCATTCCTGTTTCTATGTATATAGATACTCATAATATGTTCCCTTCGTAAAGTTAGCCAAATGTGCAGTCGAAATAACGAATCAATCTCGAATAGTTGGCCGACTGTGACGGAATTGGAGGCAGCTGTGGATAATTTTGTAAAGCCTTAAAGAGAAGCTTATTAACTAGATGGAGTTTTCACGCAGTGCTAAAGTGATAATTAATTAACAGAAATGAATATGTCACGTGGTATTTTCAATTCTTAAATAACCATTTCTATAAACATTTTTATAAACATTTTGGTGATTTATAAAATCAGAGTATACCCATTGTTTGCCGGAAGAAATATAGAGGAAAGAACTATTATGTATATTGGAAGTGATAAGTGAAGCGGATTACATAAAAAACTCTTGTATTATCAAGGAGTGTAAACATTATTGTGAGTATAGTAATCTGAACATCTTGTTCGTTTAAATGAAAGTTTAACATTATTCTGGCGAAATAAAAGTGGTGAGACTATATTGTTCATATTACGAGTGAAATAGAATAAATATGAATCCATGTTACTGTTAGCATGTTCTTGTCAGTGAAGTAATATCGAGTTCGACCTACTCCTGTGTGTATTTTATGAATAAAAAGCTCTATACTGTTGTGATCAAAATAAAAATTCTAATACTATCCACCAAGAATCATGCTGGGGAAAAGTCACCGTAGACCGATTGACAGCAACGTGATAGCAGTGAAGAGCAAATTCGATGCGGACATCATAAGGTTCTCCATAAATCGCCGAGAATCCATCAGCTTTGAAGACTTTCGGCGGCAATTAGCGGGGGCTCATGATATCAGTCTCGATTCGGATTATCTGATCAACTACACGGATCCAAACAACGACGACTTGCTGCCCATTAATAACGACAGCAATTTAGCAAGAGCCGTCCAGTCTATCAAGTCCCTTCTAAGGATTTTCGTGTTAAGAAGAAACAATATCCCGCAACGTTCCGCGGAGTTTGAATCGGCGAGGATGAAGAGTCGATTTTCCAGTATTTTCAGTGGCTTACCCACGACGGGCAAGCGAAGGTCACTTTCCATATCCAGTCCGTACGATTTCAGATATGTATCATCGATGTGGACGTCCTTCCAGTGACCTGTCGTCGCGTGCGTATATTGAAACATGGAACAGACAAGCGCCTAGGACTTTATATCAGAGACGGTAAAAGCTATCACATGTTACAAGCTTCCTCCGATGGAGACGTCAAACGGGTTTCGGGAGCGTTCATCAGTAGACTAGTTCCAGGCGGTCTAGCCGAGAGTACCGGACTCTTGGCGGTGAATGACGAAATTTTGGAGATCAATGGAATAGAAGTCGAAGGAAAGTCTCTAGACGAAGTAACCGATATGATGATAGCCAATTCATCAAACCTCGTAATTACCATTAGGCTTGCGGATCAGAATAATAGAGCGATTTTGCTTCGACGAGATCCGAATTGGCGTAGTAGTCAAATTTCTTCCAAAAGTCAACCTTCGGAATATAGTACTGTGACTTATAGTGACGACGATTCCGATGAAATCATCGACCTGACGAGTGGCCTCACGTGATGTGACAATGAGGTCGATTTTGCATCCGCCAGGCATGAACGTTATCCCCAACAATATTGCTTCAGTCACGGCAACTTCGTATTACACCTTTAGATTGACTTATCTTGTGAAGACCGTAAAACTTTCCACGATATTTGACCGAACTAATGTACAGTAAATCGCTTCGTAATTTAGTTTCTCAAGATCGAAGAACGCCTTATTTCTAAGGGGCATCATGAGGCAAGGCGATGAGGGTGACCGCGATAATTGGCATCGACCACGTCTCCGTAGTAGGTACAGTCGGTACGATATTTGTTGAACCAGAATTCCTAGAAGACTGCTGCGTCACTTTCTTGGAGTTATCCCCATTCAGCACCCGAGTTGGAGACATTAGCGGCGCAGCGTTTACCGTAGCAAATTGCAGTTAGCATTATTTGCATACCGTACTTTGCAGTCGATTTATACATAGTTTCTTTGTGAGTGTATCGTCTTGTAAATTTTCAGTTTAATTTCTTATTAAAATAAATCAATGGACGCGAGAAAGAAATATTTGGTAAATGCTGCCGAAAATTTGAAGGTACGCCACTGTTTGCAAAGCGTCGGACCGTTGCGTTCCGAGAATACCGCCTTATCATTTCTGGGAATTTTGGCTCCACAAATATCGTACCGACTGTTCACTTAAATCCCGGATTTATATAAGGATTATCCTTTGGATTGGTCACCTTCATTTGTATCCGTTATACGACTCGATAATTCATTCTTAAATCCTAGAATGAGGGGTGTAGGGTGAAGATGCAGTCCATGAGTCACAGAGAACGCTCCGAAGATACAGTTAGCGCTTACCGAAATACTCGGTTTCGTATTCGTAGTGAAAAGTAACGCTACTTATACAGTCGGTACGATATTTGTTGAGCCAACATTCTCAGAAACGATAAGACGGTATTCTCGGAGCGCAATGGTTTACGCTTTGCAGACAGTGGTGTACCTTCAAATTTAAGTTCCTTCCTTTTCTTTCACAGGACGATACACTCACAAAGAAACACATGCTACGTATAAATCAACTGCAAATCATGGTATGCAAATAATGCTAACTGCAATATGCTACGGTAAACGCTGCGCTGCCAATGTCTCTACCTCGGGTGCCGAATGGGGATAATTTCAAGAAAGTGACGCAGCAGTCTTCTAGGAATTCTGGCTCAACAAATATCGTACCGACTGTACCAGGATATGTTATAAGTCTTTCGCTAGTTTATACGTGGAGTTAGTTTCAACGTGCGGTGTTTAGTTATGAGGAGATCCACTGTAGATATAATATGTACAGCGTGAATAATGATCTTCCCAGAACCCGCCATCTTCTATGCTATCGTTCGATGCGTCTTTGAACGGCTGGTGCCATAGCCCCGTCTGGAATGACATTCTGAACTAACAGTTGCTGCAGTTAGGGGCGCCACTAGGATACTTACCGCGCTGTTGCAAACTATAGTACAGACATACAGATTCCATTAATGTTTAAACATTTTAAAGGAATTTATGAACCTTTTTTCATAAATAACGAAATAACCTTTATTGAATTATTAAAACCTAATTCATTATATTTCAGCATTACTTTTACTAATCTTATCTTAGAATTTCGCGAGGAATTTCCTACAATATGGTATCTAGCGTGCGCATGCTCATTACATAGAGAACTTCTGTAGTGTTTAACTATATTTTCTTTGCGGAAAAAATGACTTCAGCATGGGCATTTTTGATAATAATAATCCGAACGAAATAAATAAATTGCTTATTGTGCAAGCAAAACTTATCGGTGCCTTCTCCGACATTCTCGGGTTACTGTAATATAAGGAAAAGAGACATCCCGCAGCAGAGTCGTTCCTTCCTTCCGATCTCTTTTTCTCACTCTCCTTCTATTCGGAAGTAATCTGTCGTTCGAAAAACAACAATGGGACAAATGTGCGACTGTCACGCTAGTATTGTTTCGCGGGCATTCGAATTCATGATTTGTATTGGTCTGGTGTACCCGGGTCCACGGTCCGTGGTTCCAAGTCCAGGTTCGATCCCCCGCGTTGTGATTGGCGCGTACGTGAGGCGAATTCCAAGCAGAAGGGCACACGTGCATGTAACGTTCCGTGAGACCCGTAGCGGTGAGGGGTTCGAAGCCGCAGGGAGAGGGTGGCGGCTTGGTTCTCGAGGGAGGGAGGGTGAATATCTCACTTTCCTCTCTCTCCAGGCACGGCGCGGAGAGAATATTTGCGGATAGGGAAAGAAAGCGAGCGAAGGGAGTCGGATGCGTTCATTTGGATTCCAGTATCGAGTGTTAAGAAAGTACGGGCCTCTAGTTCGCATATATATCGTGCATTTGTCGGGCGATTTTACTACAAGAAGAAAGTGTAGCTGAATAATTCTTGATTTTATTTTCCGTCACCTTGGTTGTTATTATTCGTTCTTATGTGAAAATAACTAACGAGCTGGGCGATTTATATCATAATAAAAAGTATATATGTAGAATAAAATTGAGATCCACTTTTCTCATACTTCAAGTCATTTTTATCACCCTGATAGGAAAAATAATATCACCACTGTAGTCAGAATTATTTCAATCTATATGTGGTACATTATAACTAAATAGTTAGAAATTCTGTTCCTTTGCACTAAATTATGCGTGTTCAAATCTCTGTGTCAAATTTTTAACACATTCATGGTTCGAGTCTATGTACATACATGAGAAACTAGACTACAAATACGTGTACAGAAAACGCTCCCAAATAGCGCACCTCTCAAATAGCCCGCTCCCTTACTTACCTACCCTCTTACCCTGTTCTTCATTGGCAAGGAAAACTGAATTTGGGACGGTACATCGCAAACTATCACTTCTATCCTCAAGATATGTACGTATACCGTTTGTCCCACTCTGTACAGGCCAGTTTGAAGTTACTTTCGGGGAGGCTTGGTCGGTATTTGAGTCATTTCATACCGGTAGAAGTCGAGTCGGTAGTTAGAGTTGGTGTCAATTCGGGAGATCGAAGCGTCTAACCTCGAAATTATGAATTTAAATGGAATGGAAATTACTCACCATTATTCACAAATTCATAATTTCGAGGTTAGACGCTTCGATCTCCCGAATTGACACCAACTCTAACTCGACTCGACTTCTACCGGTATTAAATGACTCAAGTACCGACCAAGCCTCCCCGAAGGTAACTTCAAACTGGCCAATACAGAGTGGGACATACGGTATGTACCTAGTGTGTGATAATATATTACCGATGATAAAACAGTGCACTATCGGTATGTAAACCACACCTCTGAAAGCAACCTCTCAAATAGTTTATCCCCCGGTCGGATGCACCATTTAGCAACCCCAACAGCAAAGCGTGCAGTTAAGCCGTAGTGCACGGTAGACGCACGCAGTGCTGACAGCCTGTGGCTCCACCGTGACTACACCGTGCAGTTTCTTCGTGGAGTTGCACAGCGTGAGCGCACGGTGAATGATCTGGTGCTCTGGGCGGGAAGTCACAACGTTTGCACTCAGTAGATACAATCACTGTGTTTGCACTTTCTTTGCACCACGTGCCCAACACCTTGTGAGGGCACAGTGAATGCACGGTGCCTTCACTCATCGTTTATAATAAATTATTTGCAAATTTAACAAAAATATGGACTTATAGTGGTTAAAAATAATTTACAAATTAAACAAGTAATTTTATTTCTAATCTTGACCACAATAGAGTCTCAAAATATGTGAAAAGTCAATTAAATCATAAAAGTCGAGCACGTGGACTTCAGTTGCGTTCCAAACCTCAAAGTATTTGCAGCTACGTAAGAGATGCGCAATTCCTTTTTGATGTGAAACATCTTATGCCGCGCTTCGGGGGTGAGACCGGCTGCTAGTGAAACGTCGCTGGAGTGGCTAAATACGCTAAGGCCAGGCGAACGTTGAACATTGCCTCTATATCTATATCTATTCTATATATAGATATAGAGGCAACGGTCACACTGCGTCTCCTCACTGAACTGCGTCCCAATGTTCACCTGGCCTAACTCGGGACGCATCGGCTCTCTCCGCCACGACTCGATGTGGTCCCCTTTCACCGAGCCCTAGCTTAACCACTTACTACTACACGCTCACTGTATCGGTGTTCGAAGCAGTATTTACCCTCATTAATGAAAGCATGAGGATTGATTGATCATTGATTAGCACGTTTAAAAATAACATTTAAATACCGTTTGTATAGGAAAATTGTTAGATGTGAAACATCGAAATTCTTCTTTGTAGAAAGTATGCGATAGGAAGGATGGACCACGCATCCGTTGAAAGAATACGTGCGCCAGTGCGCATTTGTATTTATGACTGTGATACTATTAAACAGTACCGATGGTAGAGTTAAGAGAGAGTAAACTAATGTGAGGAACGATTCGACGGATAAACCTACGGGCTGCGGGCCGTTAACGGGACATCCCGCGTGACGCACGGACGACCATATCGATCGTCCGACTAACAGGACACGGACGCTACCTGCGAACGCACGGTGATCGGCTCGGAATAAGGGACGAGCCGGTCATAAGGACGGGCCGGGCAGCTCGGAAGGCATTCTCTCTTTCGACCATCGCTAGAGCTACTTCGGCGAGGAGCCGAAGTCGAGTCTTAGTCGCGTTATCAATAAACTATTCCTTCCGGAGAAATATTTACTACAGATCAGAAGTGGGATTGCTCACGTGTCGCGTGAGTGCCAATCATTGAATTCTCGTGTCGAGCCGTGTCAACCGTCTTCCCCGTTCTGTCACCATGAATGGCAGGAGTGAACGCATCCATAGTCGTTCGCGAAGCCCGAGGCATCTGCGAACGTCAAGCCCCGAGCGACGTCGGTGCAGGTCAAGAAGCTCCGAGGGAAGCAGGCGGCGTCGAGGGAATCCAAGGAGTTCCGAGTTCAGCAACCGTGATCGCAGCAGATCTGGAAGTCCGCAACGCCGTGGACGACGCCGGGCTAGCAGGCGGAGTTCAGCGAATTGTCTTGGAGGGAGACGTCGCAGCAGGAGTCATGTCCGCGACAGTCATCGCCCGAGCAGACGATCTGCTCACCATCTCCGAGAACGTTCACGAGGGTCTCACGGCCGGAGCAGTGAACGAGAAAGGCAAGAGGATAAACGAGACCGCTACCACTCCAGATCGACCGACAGGCACTGGGGAAAAGTGCCAGAGCGTCAAGGGTGGCAGAACCCCGGCTGACCGGGAGACCAATCGACGGGCGCTGGTGACGATCGAACGCCAAGTAGTAATACGACATCTGGTGAGTCCGATCTTGCAAGGTTGACCGAGGTGCTTTCGGCGTTGATTAAGGATAATACGACGGGTTCTAATAAGTATATAAACGAGAAAATTTTGCCGGAATTCGATTCGGAAAAGAAGGTTTTATCGGCTAGGGAATGGTTGGAAAGAGTCGAGATGTACGGATTAATGTATAAGTGGCCTGACGTTCACAAACTATTTCTATCACAATTGAAACTACAAGGGATCGCTAAAAGATGGTTCGACGGGCTGAGGCCTCCTCCAGTGTCTTGGGAGGCATTCAAAGTAACTTTAATCAGACAGTTTTCGGGGGAAGAAAATTTCGGGAGACTGTTTGAGCTTGCTGATACATTCAGGAGTACACCCGGTCAGAATTTACAAGTCTACTGCTCGAGAAAATAAAGAGGATAAACAAACTAAATTTAGATATCCCGGAATCAAAAATCGTAGAATTTGTAGTACACGGAATACACGACGATCAGGTACGGCTGAGTCTCAAAGCAGCTAAGAAACATTCGATAGCTGATTTGAACGAATGTTTGGAGACTCTCGCGACGGATAAACCTAGGGAATCAAAATTCCTTAGCGAGTCGAAAGTGAAGAAACATTATTCCATATTCAAGTACGCTAAAATCTAGGAATCCGCGGCTCGATTCAAACGGCTGTTTCCATTATGGGAAAAGGGGTTATAGAAGGGCGGATTGCCCAGAATTAGCGGGTGAGGGGAAGGACGTAGGCGAGTCAGGTCTAGCCAAGGGTACCGTTAGAATAGGTGTTGGCAATGATTCATCCAGAGACGGTAAAGTCAAGCGTTTCAAATGTAACCACTGCGGGGAGCCAGGCCATACCGAGAAATTTTGCTTCGCTAGAATTAATAAGGAAACTAAGGGTAAAGAAAAGAGAGCCCAGAAGGAAGGGGCAGCATGACTAGCCGACAGGGTTGCCTCGGCACCACAGGAAAGACAACCGCTAGACGTATTACAGATTCAACCCGGCACCGTTAGTAAACCAGTAAAGCCTTGCGTGTTGGGTAACGAAGAAAAAATTTGTACAGTTGACTTAGGAGCTCAATGCTCAATCATTCGAGAGTCTCTTGCACGCCAATTAAAATTAAAGTTCTATAAAACAAGCATAGTATTATCAGGATTCAACCATTCGCTAGTTGCTCCCTTAGCTCGTTCTAAATTGAAAGTTCTTATCGACAACATTCCATTCAGAATTGAAGTTTTCGTGGTCGCTGACGACGATTTATCGTCCGAAATCTTAATCGGCAGAAACACTTTAAGTAAACCCGGAGTGCAAGCGATATCTAATTACCGAGGAGTGACCTTTTCGGTGGATAACGTGAGTAGTAACAAAGAACCGTTAGAAGTAAACGGAATAGACATTAGCAGTTTGAAACCTATTGAGGAACAAAAGGCCGTGGAGAGCATCAAAACGGCATTGTCTAGCAGACCCATTTTGGCAATTTTCGACCCCACGTGTGAAACTGAAGTACACACTGACGCTAGCGCGGTAGGGCTAGGGGCAATATTATTTCAAATTCAAGGGAATGTCAAACGAGTAATTGCATACTTCAGCTGCAAAACAACTCCTGAGCAGCAAAGATACACTCATACGATTTAGAGACCTTGGCTATATTCACAGCATTGAAACATTTCCGTGTTTATTTGTTAGGCATTAGATTCAAGGTCGTAACGGATTGTAACGCTGTGCGAGCTACAGCTAACAAAAAAGACATCCATCAACGAGTTGCTCGATGGTGGGTATACTTGCAGGATTATGATTTTGAAATAGTCTACCGTCCGGGTACTCAAATGTCTCACGTCGACTATCTGAGTCGCAACCCCGTAGATTGTTTAGCTGTCGATATTACCGAAAGCGAGTGGATTAAGGCAGCTCAATTACAGGATCCCGAAATTGAAGTAATATTTAAAATATTAAAATCAGGAGATATCCAACCGAGCACTCAGCAGTACTTTAATAAGTACGTGCTTAAAAGGGGGGGTAATTTTCCGCAGAACCGAGGAGGGGAATAGATGGCTAGTACCTCGTATGTCGCGATTTCAAGTCGTTAAATTATGCCATGATGAACAAGGACATTTCTCCATTGAAAAGACATTAGAGAAGATTCGCGAAAATTACTAGTTCAAAGGCATGAGGAGGTTTGTTTCGAAATATGTTAACTCATGCTTAAATTGTTTGTACTATAAGAAGTCGACGGGTCGTAAACCTGGACTATTAAACCCGATTGAGAAGGTGTCAATTTCTTTCCATATCATTCATCTAGACCACGTGGGACCATTTGTAATGAGTAAGAGTAGAAATACCCAAATTCTTGTCATTGTCGAAGCGTTCACCAAATTTTGTATACTCGAACCTGTTCGGAATACGTCTACTAAAGGAGTATTGAAATCACTAGGTCAAATGATTGCAATTTTCGGCGTACCAAGTCGTATCATAAGCGACCGAGAGGATCAGCGTTTACGTCGCACAGGTTCAAAGCTTTCTGTATCGAGTACGGCATTAAACACGTACTTAATGCCGTAGCTACACCTCGTGCCAACGGTCAATGTGAGCGCATGAATCGTACGGTCTTGAGTTCTCTTTCAGCCACTTGTGCTGGAGGAGACGAGGTATTATGGGCCCGCCATGTAATAAAGGTCTAGAGTGCCATCAATAGCTCAACCAATAGGACTACGAGGATGACACCAACTCAGCTACTCTTCGGGTTCAAACCACGAAGCATGGCGGATGCTAAGTTGTTCGCGGAGATCCAGGATACCCTAGATCAGGTCGATCTGCGAGTGCTGAGGGAGGCTGCTAAGGCGTCCACGGATGCTGAGTAAGCGGAGCAGAAGAGGCGGTTCGATATCCGCAGATTCAAGCCGCCTAAGTATGCTATAGGGGACGTAGTTATGGTAACTGCTGAACCTAGAGCAACCGGAGACAGCAGGAAGCTATTGGCGAAGGCGAAGGGACCCTTCAAAAGGTAACCGCTGTGCTTCCTAACGATCGGTATGAGGTACAGGATCTGCGGGATTTGAGGAAGGCGGCCAACCAACGCAGCGTGGTGGCTGTGGACAGTATGCGGAGATGGGTCACGTTTGACGCCACACAGTAGCGGGTGAGTCGCCGTAATTGTGCTGAGACAATTAGGCGGTTATTTGGCTGTACATACGCTGCAGAGTTGTACAGTGGTTTGGCCGGATTACACTGAGGTGCACTGACGTGTAAATGGGCTATGTTTGGTCGTTCTGCGCTGCGGCGTGGACGGCAGTTGTTTACCTTACTGCGTTGAGGCGCGGTAAGGGGGGTCGTGTTGTACTGCAGTGTAACAGACCAGGGATCAGATCGTGCTGCAGACGATCGGTCAGTTCTATTCTTCTCCGTAACCTCGCCCGGAGATGCGATCCTGGTCAGGTCGTATCGTTGAAGGGCGGGCCAGGTGGGACCCAGCCGTACCCTAACCCTGATGTATGATCCTGGTCAGGTCGTACTGTGGAAGGGTAGGTCAGGCTGGACCAATACTTCCTACCCTAATAACCCATCCTTAATGCGCATTTCTGGAATTTGCATTGGTGCAGCACTCGTCATGACGGAACTGATCACTCCGCCATATTGGCAAGGTGCTGAGTCAATTCAAGGGCCTCTTGTTCTACATAAAGAATTACTAAGTTCATGAAAGTAATTGCGAGGAACGATTGGACATATTGCAGGAAAATTGATACACGTCGAGGACGACGTGGCTGTCAGTCTGGCCGAGTGTGAGGAATGACTCGACGGATAAACCTACGGGCTGCGGGCCGTTAACGGGACATCCCGCGTAACGCACGGACGACCATACCGATCGTCCGACTAAAGGTTACCGCACACTTGGGCGTCGCGTCGCGTCAGATCGCGTCGGGTCGCGTTGGGGTGCGTCTAAGCCCGGCGGTTATTACCTGAATGTCCATAAATTTTACGACATGCCCGGCGATGCTCGGCGATTCTTACCTGAATGTCAGTAAATTTTACGTCACGGCTCGGTGACGCGCCGTGATGGATGGTGGCATCGCCCACTTTTCCGGCGGCAACCGACAGATTCGGACTTGAATGTCCGTAAATTTTATAAAATATATTATAATCAGACGGTATCTAGCAGTGCAACAAGATGTACGACGGCAGCAGTAGTTCTAATGAGGAAATTGCTTTTATGGTAGCATTGATGTCAGAAAGAAATAGAAAGAAGAGAATGTGGATCCATTCTATCAATAAAAAACGCGCCAGTCTTGGAGAATTCGCCCGTCTAGTCGCGATATTAACCACGAGGTATTTCGATCGCGATGATAGTGAGTGGTAAGAATCGATATTCCGAATTTCGTCTATTGTGTGACGGACAAAGACGACCCGTCTTTATGACCGTCCCGTCGGGACACGTCGTTTGACGCCAAGGATTCGAAGGGAAGAATCCCCGTCCTCGATGCGACGCGACGCGACACGACGCACCGCACCGCGCCGCTCTAGTGTGCGGTAGTACATTCATTGGTATGTATTTTATCCAGTCGGTATTTTGACGCGACGCGACGCGAAGCGCCGCTCTGGGCAAGAACCCCGTCCCTGACGCGACGCGACGCGACGCGCCGCGCCGCGCCGCTCTAGTGTGCGGTAGTACATTTATTTGTATGTATTTTATCCAGTCGGTATTTTGACGCGCCGCGACGCGACGCCCTAGTGTGCGGTAACCTTAACAGGACACGGATGCTACCTGCGAACGCACGGTGATCGGCTCGGAATAAGGGACGAGCCGATCATATGGACGGGCCGGGCAGCTCGGAAGGCATTCTCTCTTTCGACCATTGCTAGAGCTACTTCGGCGAGGAGCCGAAGTCGAGTCTTAGTCGCGTTATCAATAAACTATTCCTTCCGGAGAAATATTTACTACACTAAATGCGCTTTTTGAATTAGACACAACGGTTCGTACCGTTTAATAGTATCACAGTCATAAATACAAATGCTCACTGGCGCACGTGTTCTTTCGACGGACGCGTGGTCCATCCTTCCTATCGCATACTTTCTACAAAGAAGAATTTCGATGTTTCACATCTAACAATTTTCAGCGGTGCGATGACGGTCGGCGTACGGCGTACGGTTTTTGGCGATGCTCAAAGGCCGCCCCAAACTTTTCGCTTCGTGTAGACACTAAATTACTAGGCTCATGCTTGAATGCTTATTTTTTTATTCGTGTTCCGTCGCACGATAGACGGAATTCAGAATATCGGTTCGTACCGTTCGATAGCACCGCGATCTGAATATCTCACTAGCAAACGATATATTTCGTCGAAAGCGGCAAATGCGCTTGCAGTCCCGCACATTCCCCGAAAATTTTAATCGATACCGCTATGCGTGGAATACTAAATCTGTCTTGTAAAGGAGAGAATGACGAATTCAATAGATGACCGTCCGGAAAGACCAATCCAACCGGGGGTCCGTTTACGCCGAGGGTCGGAACACACCTCCGGAGGGTCGGGCCTTGTAGACCCGTCGACTCGACTACCCTTTGACCTCTACCTCGGAAGAAAGTATTTCATCGGGGCAGCCTATACAATTTCTCTCAGTTCTCTTCTTTTTTCTTTCGATTCGAAGAAAGCTTTATATTCAACGGAAGGATTCATCGCTACCTATCGGAGTAATTTTTATATCTTCTCGAGTTTCTGAAAAATGTTCTATAACATTTAACCACACTGTTGCAAGAATCATTGAAATATGTACTTTTATACGAATAATTCATATCCTCGAAGAAAGTATTTCACCGGGGCAGCATATGAAATTTTTCTCAGTTCTCTTCTTTTTTCTTTCGATTCGAAGTCTGCTTTATTCAACGGAAGGATTCATCGCTACCTCTATCGGAGTAATTTTTCTCTATTCTCGAGTTTCTGGAAAATGTGCTATAACATTTAACCACACTGTTGCAAGAATCATTGAAATATGTACTTTTATACGAATCTCACTGTAATGGAAACAATATACAAAAAATGTGGATGTCGTCAAAGCTATAGTGATCGATAGATATATGTTTATCCCTATGTTGATCATTTTTGTAGTTCAACATTACCGAATTTTTGAAGATTTGGTGAGACTAACGGTGAAGGCAATAGATCATATTGATAGCAAGTATATTTTTTTAGTATTAATGAAATTTCATTGAAACCGATCTGAATTTGCTGACGACGCCAACACCAGCGGATGACTACGCATGCGCATTCACGCTTCTCCGGTGATTCTATTAGACGAGGAGACCCACAGGGGTGTTCATGCAAAACTCGCAATTTTGCGATGGTCTAATTGAGGAGCAAGTTATTAAAACGCCCCTCAATTGATCGCGGACATACGGGATGAAAATTGAAGTTTAAAATGTGTGAAATTATGAACATTATCTCTGGTATTAGACAAACATTCAGATGACCCATTTTTTATTGTATTTATGTTTAATTGTGGAAAATGAATGAGAAAAATAGGTAAAGTACAGCAATTATATACTTTGAAAATTGCGAATATTGTAAAAACCGTTAAGTTCATGGAAATTCAATAAGACAAAGCTTTTGGAGAATTTTCAATTCTTTCGAAAATAGTCTCTTCGTAAATTCGCAATATTATTATAAGGTAACTCTACCCAATATGGCCTACCTAAGCTTTAAGTGGTTGTAAAACGTTTGTTAATGCAAATAACTTACTTTCAATGGATGGATGTGAAAGGGTAATCTATTAGGAACTAAAAAATATAAACTTCAAGGGAATCGAGAAATTAGGAAGTCAATTAGAAAGAAATAACGTGAAGGATACGTTTAGGCCATATTGGGTAGACCATATACCCAATATGGCCTATAATGCGAAAGCAAAGAAATATTTAGTAATAATAAAAAATACTCAAAATAAACTCGTTTATTTTATCGTTGGCGTATTTTAACATTTTGGGCATATGAAATGGTCGTTATCCTTTTCTGTTAAGCCTGCACATTCTTCGTGAACATAAGTCATACAAACAACACATTTGCGCATATCCTTAATTAAATCTTTATTGCATATGTGACAATACCATGATTCATTTTCCGTAGATTTTTTTGATTTCTTTTTAACAGGTTTTGAAGATCTTAAAGGCGGTGGTTGGGCTTTAGTTTTTGATGCTACACTTTTGGTTTTATCTTTATTGGGAAACAATTCTTTTTTCAATATAACTGCCCTACTATTGATCGCTTTCCGTCTATTGCTAATCTTCTGAGTATTTTTGAGTGGACTAGGGAGCAAGTTAGAGAATGAGCTTGTTTTACCGAACTCTTCGTCTTCAGATGAATCTTCCTCGTCAGAATTGATCAAAGCAGTTTCAATGGGATCAATTTTGTCCGTGGAGAGAATACGCGCTCTCGTTTGCTGACGAATTGACAAACCGGAAGTTCCAGGCTGTGGAGAAGTTTGTCCTGGTACCGAGGACTCTGTCGGGGTCGATCTCGTCTGAAGTCCTGTCTGGTCAGGAACTGGCAAGTTAGATGCTGTACTTGGCTTGAATGCATCTTCAGGAATTGCGTTCGGATCATAGGGATATAAACCTGTAGCTCTAAATCCTGATTTAATGTTTGATGGTGTCATTGATTGATCCCAGACTGGAGTGAAAATTTTTCCAAAACGTTGTTTAGTTAATGTTCTGTCACTATGATTATGCCAGTATAGCGTCAGTTGCTGGTCCCAATGATATTCGAATGACCGAAACACTGCTTTATCGAGGGGCTGAAGCTCATGCGTTGTATTGGATGGAAGGCAGTACAATACAATATCGTACTGATTAGCAGTCTCCACAATGTCATAGTCCAAGTGGCTTTTAGCGCCATCAAAAATTAGTGCGCAACGACCTGGAGATTTGTAGTTTCCAAAATGGTGCAGCCAATCGACGAAACATTTCGATGTCATGGAGCCTCTCTCAGTCATACGACAAACTGAACCAGGTGGTAAATCATCTGAAAATTCTGTTTTCATTCGTTTGCCCTTGAACAATATCATGGGAGGAATCGCTGAACCTATTGCGTTTGCACAGGAGACGATCGTCACGTTTTCCCCGTGTTCGTTGCCGACAATATGAACTCTTCGTGCACCTTTTTTGGCGAGAACTTTTGGTTCTTTGTGTAAATTGAGTCTGCAACCTTTCTCGTCCATATTATAAAGTCTTTCAGGTTTCGCAAAAATGTCATTATCTTCCAAGAGCCTTTTAATTTTTGCGAAGTGATCTTCAACAATGAATTTGTTTAATTTCTGCGCCCTAGCAGGATTCAGATTTTGAGATTTTCTGATAGAAACAACGGGATTTGCTTTCAAGAATTGTTGTACCCATTTGTAGCTTGCAATTTGCTTTACGTCCGAAAACTGATGCTTAATGTCATTTTGTTTGCAGTATTTGTATACACATAATCTCAATATCTTGCTGGTTATTGGGTAGCCTATTTCTGCTAGTCGTACAATTCGGGTACAGAGCTCAGTATTTTGTTGCTTAGAAAGCGTAAACTTTCGTCCCAACTTAGCTTTAACATTGGAATCCGATTTGACGTATCTACGGAGAGTTCTGCGAGGAATACGAAACTTCACTGCTGCTTTATAATCGGACATCTTTTTCGTGGTGATCGCCTCTACAGCTTTCTGGAGGTCTTCTTCAGTCCACTTCCCTCTTTTCTTACCATCTACTGAACTCATGACTAAAAATAATAAAAACTAGTGAAAAAACGGGACATAAATGACATGCACACCCAATATGGCCTAGATAGACCTAGGTAGGCCATATTGGGTCTTGCACACATGAGAATATATTTCTTTTGAAAAGTAATGGAAATACAAAAGGAAAATAAAATAAGGTTATGTCATTGAAAAGTAGATTGAACGTGCTATCTATAGACAAAATTGCAATTTTCTCGATCACCTGTAACTAATTCTTAAATAACAAATACTTACTGGTACAAAATTACATGCTACTGCGGAAGACAGACACGCGCTTACATTTAATTAATTAATGAGATATCCGCGCATTATTTTCGCGTAGAACTAGATCAGACGAGTCATACGAGCTCTGCGAACATACTGGTAGCGCCATCATTTGAATTTATCACGTATTAACCGAGATATCATGATTAGGCCATATTGGGTTCTAGGCCATATTGGGTAGAGTTACCTTACTTGCAATTTTATTAACACTAAACTTTTGTACTTAACCTATTTCTCCCTTTCATTACAAAACTTTCTATGTACAAACCTTTATGGAGTAACCGACGTTTCTTGTTTTATAAAGAAAAGCAAATATAAATATGAAATGCATCGTCAATTCATTTAGTCGATAATTTTTAAAAATTAAGTACCTAACCTAAAATAGTATACATTCACAATAATGCCACCAATATCGTCACAGTGCCGTCACCCCGTGCATTTTCTTTTCCTAAAGTTCACCCCATGTGCACTTGATCAAACACTGTGCTCTCACGGTGCCTGCACGTGGTGTCGGCACCGCGTACAGGTACAGTACCTGCAGACTGGACATGCACCTTGCTCGCACCGCGCTAAATTTCAAATGCACCGCGTGCAGTCACAGTGCAGCCACGGTGGCTCCACTGTGCTATAGCAAAGCGTGCGGTTAAGGTATTTCAATGGTGACAGTCGTATTCAAATTTTTTGCTTCAGGACTTAGTACAATTGATCACAAACTGTATTACGCACGAAAGAAACTTTTGAGTAACTCTGTACTCTGAGCTCCTTGCTACACAGAGACCTCCTGTGTACAAATGTACCTCACACATATACACTGCCTGGCCCGTTAATCGTGGCAACAGTGCTTCTCTCTCCTTAGAATACCGCTATGTGCCTGCCACTACGTGCCGCAGTGAGGGCTGCCGTGCCATGCCACTGGCGATCCCCTCTCCGGTATAACAAAAGTACTACTGAGTCCCATAGTCACAGGAGAGGGCTAAATCAGATGTGCGCACTGTTGCCATATCATCGTTACTCGTCCCCACCACTTTGCAGTTTCAAGAAAAATCTCAGTTTTTAAGTTATAATTTCTCTGAAACTATATGGCTCAGTACTTCCAGTTTTTGTGAACATAATCCTACAATATCATTTTATTCGCCGTTAGTTTTTCTTTAACATTGTAAGATTGGTTCTGTAGTTATAGCTCAAAACGTCACTGAGGTACCGTCTTTCTACATGTTAGCCATTGAAAGTCAGTGTAGAAAATGCTACTTTGAATTAACATTTTCTTTTAAACTACATGGCTCAGCGTTTTGAAATTTTGGGAATCGATGGGTAATATTTCAGTCTTTTGATTGGCAAAATTTCATGAGATTCGTAAGAAAAACGCAAAACCATGGAAATACCTTAAGCCGTAGTGTACGGTAGACGCACGCAGTGCTGACAGCCTGTGGCTGCACCGTGACTACACCGTGCAGTTTCTTCGTGGAGTTGCACAGCGTGAGCGCACGGTGTCTGCACGGTGAATGTTCTGGTGCTCTGGGCGGGAAGTCACAACGTTTGCACTCAGTAGGTACAATCACTGTTTTTGCACTTTCTTTGCACCACGTGCCCAACACCTTGTGAGGGCACAGTGAATGCACGGTGCCTTCACTCATCGTTTATAATAAATTATTTGCAAATTTAATAAAAATATGGACTTATATTGCACGTAGTGTCGGCACCGCGTGCAGGTACAGTCCCTGCAGACTGGACATGCACTTTGGTCGCACCACGCTAAAGAGTGACCGTAAAAAAGGCTGTTTTTAGCCTATTTTTTGGACCTCGCTAGCGACCTGGGGAAAAAATATAAAAATATGTTACAGGTATCAAATTACTCGTCATTAAAAACCAAAGTGGGCATCGTTTTTCGTTTTTTGAAAATTTGAAAAAATTATCCCCATTTAGCGGTTTAAAAGGCCCCAAAAAATTAAAACATTGAAAATACCACTAATTACAAGATCATTTTTCATTGTATTTTTTCTATAAAATAAACCTTACAAAAGTAAAATCACGTATTTTCTTGATTCATAAGCCCGGGTTCCCTAATCTCCGTAAAGGAGTGCGGGGAACACTGGGTGAGCTCCAACCGGGTGCGTCTCCGGGTGGCGGATAGGAGGATGGCCAGGGGATGAAGTGGTCCTCCTAGAGGCCCATGGAGGACCCTGGTTAGCGGGTGCCATACAGCAACCCGGGTGACGTAAAAATCGCCCCAGGGAAGCTAAAGCCCCGCCGCGGACCAGCTCCCCAAGCTAAGGTGTAAGCTATCGCGCCGAGAGCTGTATGACACTGGGGTTACAGTGCCGCAAACGATGCCCTTGGGGCACCAGGCGCCACCCCATTGTATTTAGCCTTACCTTCGCATGGCAGGCTCTGCGGGGGCGGACCGTTTAATTCCTGTCTACTCGTGGGACTTTTATGGACTATATTATTAAAAGCACTACCATACTGGCGGACGGGGAGGCCTCCTCGGAGGCTACTCCACTCGCTGAAATGGGGACGGATGGGCGGCGGGCTCTGGAAGGCGATGGGGCTCTGGCCTTATTGGCGGACAGTTGCCTGTCCTTAACCGGAACCGAGGAACCTAAGGCCGGGAGGGATGAAGCTTTTGCTGTTCCCTCTGAGGCCTTGGTTCCCAAACGAAAGAGGAAGAATCGCTCGGGAGCGGCGAGGATGAGGGCTCGCATGGCCAAATTGGCTGGGCTCGGGTCTTCTCCGGCGCCGAACCCGGAGGCGATACTAGGATTGGAGGTAGCGTCCGTTGAGGAGGGAGGCTCAGTCAGTGGGCAACCCCTTATCGACGGGCGACAAAACGCACCTTCGGAGGGGATCAACGACGAGAGCCGAAAAAGGGCTCGGCCGTCGGATGGTACCCCCCCGGAGGTGACTAATAAACCCAAGAGAGGTAGGTTTTTCCCGAAACCTGCTTCCTATGGGGAGGCGGCTTCGAGGAGCAGCAGGGTGGCAATCGCACCATCCGGCTATCCGGAGGCCGCCTTCGACCAACGACAGGGGGACTTGATCGGGCTAGCGCTCGGACGAGCTATGGACTCCATGCCCTTGGGGGCGGAGATCCCGTGCTTCGACGGATACAGGCTCGAACAAGGGCTCCTGGTGATTCACTGCCCAACGGAGGCGGAAAAAACATGGTTGAGGGCCACGGTCCCAACCTTAATGCCTTGGAGGGATGCCTCTCTGACATTGTTGGAGGGGGAGAATATTCCTAGACTCAGCAAGATGACGCTGGTTGTCCCGGGTATCCCGGAGGATACCGGTGTCATCTTGGGGAGACTAAAGAGGCAGAATCCCGGTCTTCATACCCAACTTTGGAGGGTGTGGGACAGAAAGGTTGGGCAGCGCTCTGTCCAACTCGCCCTAGGAGTGGACGCCATGTCACTGAAGTGGCTAAAGGAGAGGGGACTAGCGGCTCACCTAGGTATCGGACGAGTATTCTTTAGGGAGGCTCAGTCTGGTACCCGGGAGGATCGCGAGGCTTCTTCCACAGCCGCCAAAGCATCATCGAAGGACACGAGTGGAGGTTCTGGGGAGGGTCAGAGGGCCCCTGAGCCAGTTTTGACTCGGGGGTCCGGCTCGACCTCGACATCCGGCCCTTCGTGCGATGTTGCGGAGCGGTGTCCTACCGCGGGGCCGGACCCTTAGAGCCCGCGGGTGGGGCACCGAATCCGCCCCAGAAGATGGGAGGTGCCCGTAGGCCGAAGGGGAGACCCTCTAAGGCACGCGCGCTGATGAAGACTGGCCGGGAGGAGACCCTGAAGGGAGTCCAGAGGACTCTCCAAGGGACTCTGGCTGACTGGTCTTCTGCCTCATCTCAGGGGGACACCTCTGGGGGACGTGGAGGAGAGGGGGCTCGCTAATTCGGGCCCGCTCACTCCCCAGCTAGCGAGGACTGGCTAATCCATAGTCCCTATGGCTATGAAAAGGACAAATTTCTCGCAGATTAATTTGCAACACTGCAAAGCGGCCTCGGCGATTTTTAGCCGAGGTCTAGCGGTGGATCAAACAGATATAGCTCTAATTCAAGAGCCCTGGATCTTAGGAGAGGGCAGAATTGCAGGGCTGCAACTGAGGGGTGGCAATTTGATTTGTGCACCCCCGAGAGAGGGTCCCAGGGCCTGTGTCTATGTCAGCAAAAGATACAGTGCCTTGAGACTTCAAAGGTTCTGCACAAGGGACCTAGCGGTGGCCAAGATCAGGTTAAAGGTGGGAGGCAAGGTGACTGACGTGGTGGTAGGGTCGGCCTACTTCCCGCATGACTCTGAGGATCCTCCCCCGACGAGGGAGCTCAGTGACCTGGTGGACCACTGCAAAAACGAGGGGCTTCAGCTTGTGGTGGGGTGCGATGCAAATTCACACCACATCATCTGGGGCAGCTCAAATATTAACAAGAGAGGAACAGCTCTGCTAGAATACCTCTCGACGACGGATCTCGAGGTCCTTAATAAGGGGTCGAGACCTACCTTCGTCACCTCCTGTAGACAGGAGGTGATCGACATTACCTTGAGCTCACGCAAGCTGGCTCAAGCGATTAAAGACTGGCGGGTGAGCGGAGAGGTAACGCTCTCCGATCATCGCCGCATTACTTTCAGCATCGAGGGAGACGCGGACTCGGGTACAACGGCGATCTACCGTAACCCTAGGGCCACTAACTGGACCACCTATAAGGGAGAGCTCGGTGAGAGGCTCCGGGAGTTGCGGAGGGGCTGCCTAAGGACAGAGGGGATGATTGACGACGCGGTAGATGGTCTACAAGCTGTCGTCATTCAGACCTACGAGTCTGCGTGTCCGGAAAAACGACGCAGTAACAGCACCAGGGTGCCCTGGTGGAGTAAGGAGCTTGACAGACTCCGCAGGGGTACCCGTAGGTTGCTGAATAAGGCGGTAAAAAACGACCGGGATCTGGACTGGGAAAATTATAGGTCCTCACAGAGGGCCTATAAAAGACTAGTCAGATCCTCCAAAAGGGAGGCCTGGAAGGGATTCTGCGAGGAGCTTGTGGCTCTACCTCTAGTCGCCAGGCTGCGCAGGGTCTTTGTATCCGGACCACCTATCCGTCTTGATGGACTCACACTCCCAGATGGGAGAAGTGCGGAGTGCCACGAAGACATATTAACGCACCTCTTGGAGGTGCATTTTCCAGGCTCCGTCACCACGGTGCAAGGGATGCCCCTCGTCGAAGAGATTCGACGGAGAGATGGAACGGGGGACTGGAAAACGGCCACGAAGGTGGTCACTTTCAGCAGGATCAAGTGGGCCATTAACTCCTTTGAGAGATACAAAAGCCCTGGGGTGGATGGGATCTTTCCGGCTCTCCTACAGGAGGGAGGAGAGGACCTATTTAAACACCTCTGTACCATCGTCAGATCCTGTCTGGCTCTGGGTTATACCCCTAAGGCTTGGAGGAAAGTCAGGGTAGTTTTCATACCCAAACCGGGTAAGAGCTGCTATGACCAGGCCAAGTCTTTTAGACCTATCAGTCTTACGTCCTTCATGCTTAAAATGCTGTAGAGACTGGTTGATAGGTACATTAGAGATACCGCTCTGGTTGAAAGACCGATAGAGCGGACTCAGCACGCATACCAGACCGGTAAATCCGTAGAGACGGCTCTTCACTGTCTCGTCCGCGAGATAGAGGGGTCTCTCGATAGGAAAGAATCGGTTCTGAGTGTGTTTTTGGACATTGAGGGGGCATTTGATAATACCTCCTTCGAAGCTATATGCGATGCGGCGAGAGGGTTCGACATTGATGAATCTATCGTCTGCTGGATCCAAAATATGCTGCAAACGCGGATGGTTTGGGCCAGTCTTGGGGGTGCCGAGGTAGAGGCCCGGGCTGCCAGGGGTTGTCCGCAGGGGGGTGTACTTTCTCCACTCCTGTGGACTCTGGTGGTGGACGGGCTTCTAGTTAGGCTCAGGAAGGCTGGCTTTACCGTACAGGGTTATGCCGACGACTTGGCTATCTCTGTTAAAGGTAAAGATCATGGATTTCTAGCGTGGCGGATGCAACGCGCGCTGGTCCTTGTGCAGAACTGGTGCCTGTCTCAGTCGCTGAAGGTTAATCCTAACAAGACAGAGATGGTACTGTTCACGCGTAAGAGGAACCTCACCTTTGTGGCTCCTTCCATCTTCGGCGTAAAGCTGAAGACCTCTGGGGCAGTGCGCCATTTAGGGGTGACGCTGGATAGCAAACTCTCCTGGAGGAATCACATCAATAAACAGGCTCAGAAGGCAATTTCCACCATCTGGGCCTGTAGAAGGATGTTTAGCTGTACATGGGGGTTGAGGCCGAAGGTGGTGGCATGGATTTACACCGCCATATTGGTACCTCAACTCTGCTTCGCGTCGGTGGTATGGTGGCCCTCTCTCGCAAGGGACATAAACCGCAAGACGCTACTTAGAGTCTATAGACTCGCATACCTGGGAATCACCGGTGCATTGAGTACCACTCCGACCCTGGCCATGGGGGGCCTCCTCAACCTGGCACCTCCGCACCTTATAGCGGAGGTTGGGGCGAGGAAGACGGCGCTGCGGTTGCACTTCAGTGGACACTGGAGGCAGGCGGCTAGGGGGCACGCCGCGATCCTTCGAGGGAACGGAGTGCTGGAAAGGTTCGCTTCAAAGAAGGGGGATCGATGCCAGGAGAGCTACTTCTTTCAGCGTCGATTCCATGTTCTCCTTCCGGACAGATCGTCCTGGGAGGAGGACAAAAATGGCCTTCTGTCTCCGAAGGGACTCGTCTGGTTCACGGACGGGTCCAAGATGGGGAGAGGAGCCGGAGCGGGAATCTGGTGCGGCGGGCCTAGGGTGGAACTATCTTTCGCCTTGGGCAGCGACGTCACGGTTTTCCAGACAGAGGTGTTTGCCATCTGGGCCTGTATCAGATTCATGCTGAACAAGAGCTACAGGGGCAAGCACATCTACATCTGCAGTGACAGCCAGGCTGCGCTCGGATCGCTCTCCTCAGTGAGAGCCACGTCAGAGCTGGTCCGGGACTGTAGGAATCTGCTGGAGCGACTCTCTTATGAGAATCAGGTAAAGCTGCTGTGGGTGCCGGGTCATACCGGAATCCATGGCAACGAGAAAGCCGACGAGCTGGCTCGGTTAGGCTCTGCGCAGCCTAACCCTGAGGCCGGACGGGCAATAGGTGTCTCAATGGGGACTGTGAGGGAGGCGGCTCATAACTGGATTAAGGACCGCTTCGCCGACCTT
Source organism: Xiphydria camelus (assembly GCA_963678675.1). Taxonomy (NCBI): domain Eukaryota; kingdom Metazoa; phylum Arthropoda; class Insecta; order Hymenoptera; family Xiphydriidae; genus Xiphydria; species Xiphydria camelus. The sequence goes on from OY783191.1 coordinate 23,923,430, forward strand.
TGGACACAGTCTCCAGGCATGAGACACACGAGGGCCTTCTTCAAGGGACCGTCTAGGAAGCTGAGCACCGCGCTACTGAACCTGGATAGGACCCAGCTTCGATTAGTCGTGGTGCTGGTCACTGGGCACTGGCTCACGAGGAGGCACCTGAGGAACATGGGCCTCTGTACGGAGACCCTATGCCCCAGGTGCGGTAATGAGGAGGAGACTCCTCTGCACTTACTGGCGCATTGCGAGAGGTTGATGGCCCTAAGGACTACTATCCTGGGGGCCCCCTTTGTTGATGACGTCGATATTGGGGACATCGGGGTGAGTGGGCTTCTGCGCCTTGCGAGGGAGGCCGACATACCCCGATGTCACGTTTGATTGGGCTGCCCCAGCTGGGGCCCGGGCACAATGGTCCAACAGGACTGAGCGCCCGGTTTATACCACCCATCAATTCTATTCTATTCTATTGATTCATAAGGGTTACTGTGGATTAAAAATTCACCCCAAAGCGCGCGCTCTCCCAAGGGGTGAAATCACCACATTAACCCTTATGAATCAAGAAAATACGTAATTTTACTTTTGTAAGGTTTATTTTATAGAAAAAATACATTGAAAAATGTTTTTATAATTAGTGGTATTTTCGATGTTTTAATTTTTTGGGGTCTTTTAACCCCTAAATAGGGGTAATTTTTTTAAATTTTCAAAAAACGAAAAGCGATGCTTACTTTGGTTTTCAATGATGATTAATTTCATACCTGTAACATATTTTTATATTTCTTCCCCAGGTCGCTAGCGAGGTCTAAAAAATAGGCTAACTTTGCGGTCACTCTTTCAAGTGCACCGCGTGCAGTCACAGTGCAGTCACGGTGGCTCCACTGTACTATTGGGGAAAGTCTTCAACAGTTCTAATTTACCCACGGCTACACTCAGAGAAACAAATAGTTGTGGAGACTGTTTTGATGATAATTATTTAACTTTGGTAATCAACGCTAATTTTTTAAATAGTTGTAGTCACTTTTCCTTGAATTCCAGTAAATAGTTCTGACAACTATAGCAATTAGTGCTGATTACCAAACTCGAATAGTCGTTGTCTAAATAGTTGCCGTCATAATTATGTTCAATTGTCTCAGATTTCAGACGTAGGTTTATACAACTAGAGTAGCTAACCGTTGATCGGAAACACCGCGAATACATAAGAACACTTTTATTGATGCATTGTATTTCTTATTTTTCCAATATTTCTTCATGAATAATAACGTTCCGATTTTAAGAACAATATTTAGAGCGTACCTCGCAGGGCAAAACCGGAAAGGATGTTTGATTTATCATACCATACTGGCACAATAAAAGTGTTTTACTTGCAGTAGAACAACGCCAGAAGATGATATCACGTAACTCTTACAGCGAAACGCTACTGCCGTCCGAGTTGTCTTCATCAAATTTTCATCGCAGAGGACAAAGGACACAGACTGACGCTTCAGTTACATAGAGTCGGCTGATGTTTCACGCGTATGTAGGCAGAGTAACTCGATATTCAAGTATGAAATCACCGGCTGAGTAATTCGTCTGACCTCCGTGGCGCTCTGGTAAGACCATCAACGGCGTCGTTGCGAAAGGTTCGTTTTCAGTTCTGAAGAACGTAGGGCAACCTTATTATAGCTGCACTCCACATGTCTTAATTTTATATAAATATTTTCGAAGAATTTTATTACATAATGATAAAATACAATGAGTCTTCAGTTTTTTAAGAGCGTCATATAAAGAACCACATATAGTAAATTAAATTGTTCTCAAATTGACAATAAACGATTGCACTAACAATAAATTGTAACAGTTAACAAGCTAAGGTGAATTATATTTTATGAGAAAGAGATTATTTTCATACTACATACTGAGACTAGAATTACGTAAAGTTACGTTCGATTAAATCATCCACGCTAGCGATTAAGCTTGTATGTATCATTATGTGATACATATATGTAGTATCCGGAAATGCCCAATGTGTGTGTGTGTGGGCCGCGTCCCCCAATGCGTTTGTGTGTTCGGGCTGCGTCGCCCAATGTGTGTGTGCGTGCGAGCTGTGTCGCCCAACCTTTAGTCCTAAGTCTAGCTGTAAGTGCGTTTCGGCTTGCCGTAAAGAGAAATCCTCAATCGCCAAGGCGGCAAAGCAACTGCGGGGTAATAACGGATGTTCTCGACATTTCGATGGGGATTTGCAGCGGCGTCCCGGCAGACTGGCGATTCGAGGGTAACGGGGCTTCTCCGGTCAAGGGCTAACCTGAGGATTCGAGATTCGGGGGGCAAGACCGACAAGCGACAGTTCAGGTCACGACGCGAACGACGGAAGACGTACGGCCATCGACGTTCATTCCGCGACTCCTCGTTCCCTACATATAATGTATAGGGAAGAGGCTTGCAGGTTGCCACTGCTTGCAGGTTGCCACCCCTGCTGTATTTTGACATTCCAGCCGTGTCATAACCTTAACTGTGACTGACATCGACGTTACAAGAGTGGTTGTTACTTTCAATCCACTTCTGAAACGGACAGAGTATAATGTATTGCTCATAAGTAAGTCCAATATTAAAATTGTGTGTTTTCCCTGTGCTCGTGAAGTGAACATTTCCATCAACAACTCAAGGTAAATATTCGTGATGTGTCATTTTTCTAACCAATTCACATCATCCAAACAGAATTCAAGCATATTATGAATATTGACAATGTTTTTTTATGTTTTCCAAAATCCCGTCAGAATTCAAGTTGCCACCTTTGTTGGCTTGCAGGTTGCCACCCCTCTCTTTTTCGCTTGTTTACACTCAATTGCTATTTTTCATGAATAAGTGATGTTTACTCAGGAGCGTAGGAACGGTTCTTATTTGGGGCGGGGGACATTTTTTCATAAGCACATACACACACGTACACACACGTACACACACACACACAAGTAATTTCGTATATCCGCCATAATGGTTGCACATTTCAGTGATATTTTCGTTAATTTTTCATATGTTTGATACATTTTTAGCATGGCAGCGCGCAGACGAAGAAAATCTGAACACGGCATTAAGGATTTTGAAGCGTTGCTCGTCGTAATCAAAGAAATCAAAATCGACAATAAGTCAAGGGGTCGTCCATTAATCACGTGAGGTTCGAAGGGGGGGGGGGGGGTTCGGCAAAAATCACGAAATATCACAGGGGGCGGGGGGTAGTGAAATATCATGTGTATTTATTTTTTTGTTGAACGCGCGATTTCTAAACAACCTTAATGTCTGGAAATTTTTATCACGGTCCTTAATTTTGCAGAATTAAATTAGATTATACTTACCTACCTGTAATTAAGAATAATATTCTAAAATTTTTAAGATACTTTTTGTACTAACAATAAGAAAATACATGTGATTTGGGGGGGGGGGGGGTTAGTCTTAAACCTTACCACGTATCACCAGGGGGGGGAGTTTAAGAAATGCTAAAAAGCATCACGTTATTAATGGACGACCCCCAAGAAAGAGTACTGCAAAAGCATACAATATCGATATGGTGCCACGAATGCAAAACAGCTGTTCACGCGAAATGTGTCAATATGCGTCTCAGTGTTTACACTTGCCCAAACTGTGATTCCGATGACGATTTGGAATGATTCTATACCATTTTGCAAATTTGATTTTTCATGGCAATTTCCAATTATTAACATTGAAAATGTTTATCTTCCCGTATATGGGGGGGGGGGACATTTCTAGGTTTTCGACGAGCCAGTTTAAGACGGATATGTCGCTCCCCACTCTAGCGCTCTCGTGCATGCGCCACCGGAAATCCCCCACTCTAGCGCTCTCGACCGTGTGTATGTAGTAGCCTGAAAGCGGGTACGGGGGATGATACTATGTAGTGGTACGGGTGGTGAGGGAGCCACGCGGGGCGAAGAAAGAACAACGAGCTCGAAGAAAGAATTCTTTATTCGACGAGAACTGAACGATACAAATGCGTATGATCGGTGTGAACGGCTTGGCTACTGGCGTGTCTCCTCGCGCCGGTGGCGTCGCTCGCCGAGAATGGGGGGCGACTTATTCTATAATTCTATTCGATAATTTAAAATTAGATTACATGCAAAACGCCAGACGGCTAGATAAAACAATAAGGGAGATAATTCCGATGATAGGAGCGTCGGCGCCAAACTTTTCTTTGCATTTTAGTATTTTATTTCTATTAAAAAAATCTCAAATGTGGTATACAACTTGAAAATACATTTCTGAATATGTTTTATTTAGAAATGCCCATCCAAATGGACGCAATGACCAAAAGGGTTCAGAATGTTAAATATTCGTAGAATACCACTCTCATGTTTGAACTTCCAGTATAACCGAAATGTATGATATTCTGCCTGTGGAACGAAAATTTGTTTGAAGTGAAACTTCTTATAAGGTAAATGTCCCTATCCTCGTTTCTGCCTCCATTCCCGCTCATTTTGTAGATTTATGGAAATAACAACATTTTGATCATTTATCAATTAATAATAATATGTGCGATAAATAGCTTACTATGTGACAAATATGTTTCAATGATTCAAAAAGTGGTTCCCACCTCCAGTCCGGTAGCCACGATCACCGCCACTACCATTACCACCTCGGTATGTGGCGGGCCGATCTGCTCTACGGCCGTCCATCCCGGGAGGATAAGTCCCCCCCGAACGCCACCAAGGATGGAGGACGTGATCGTGGAGGAAGAGGAGGAGATACCGGACGAGGCGCCTGCAGTAACATCCGATGCAGGTGCCGGGAGCGAGGAAGAGGAGGTGAGAGAGATCCCCGCCAGACGCCTCAGCGACGGAGCTGTCACCCTCTCCGTCGCGGGACGACCAAGGGTCTTAAGATCTGGTCGTCCCAGGCGATCCGTAATAATATCTAGCGGATCGTCGTCGTCGTCGTCGAGCGACGACGAGGTGTTCTGGCGGAACACCTCTTTTCCTCAAACACCTGCTCCCCCGGAGGTGGAAGTACTGCCTCATACGCCCGAACTGGAGGCAGTAAGGAGGAGATACTCGGCGACCCGTGAGTATCTCGCAGGGGTCGTCGAGTACCACGCGGGAAGTCGGGAGGTCCCGGATGATGAGGAAGAGGAGATCCGGAGGAGAGTCCGGGCGGAGGCGGCTGCGAGGCCACCGCCCTCACCACCACCAGCGGCCCGATCAACACCGGAGGGTCGCATCGAGGACTCCCCCCGGACAGCTGCAGCAGCAACACCACCAGCAGCAGCAGCGGCAGCAGCAACAACACCAGCAGCTGCCACGAGGACGACGAGGAGGACAGCGACAACTGCGACGCAAACGACGCCGTCCATCGCGGCGTCGACATCGGCCCCAGCTGGCCTGGAGCGCCGACTTGACGCGCCACCGCGCGACACTCGAGGAAGGACTGAGGTAGGAGGGCATCGCGGATTCAATTCTTCGCGCCGCGACCGGACCGCACAGTTTCAGCGTCCGGTAAGTCCCTCGCTACACGATCACGGTGGTGGTTTCGTCGATGGTCCCCGGGCGCCCGGGCGGGCTCACCCTTTAGTTCCCCCACCCCCTCGACAGGGTGCCTCGGCCTCCCGAAGGCGGCCAGATCCGGCCCGCAGTGGTGCGGGAGGACTGGGCGTGCCGCGCGGCGCCGGGGGTGTCGGGCCTGGTAGGGTCAACGCCCAGCCAACGCTGCCAGATGGCTCTGCGCCTCAGCCTCCTTTTAGCGAGACTGAGTGCGTCGAGCTCATCGAAGCGGCTGAGGCTGTCTCGTCAATAGGCGAGTTGGAAGCGCTGGCAAGGCGACTTGCCACGCGTTTTCAGGCTGCGACTCCTGCTGGGCCCGGCGCCTCCGGTGCGCGAAATGCTCCCCGGCGTGGGGGCGGTCGGCCGCGCCGGAGGCGGGCAGCCGAGGATACGAACCCGGAGCGAGTAGCTGATCATTCGGATCAGCCCGATCCTCCGCTTCCTCTCCCCATGGATCGCGTGAGTCGTGCGACTCACATCCAGCGTCTCTACAGACAGGACCCCCGGCGCGCATTTCGCGAGGTGATGCAGGGCCCTACCGTTCAGTGTGCTGTGTCACGCGATAGGGTTCTTCATCACTTCGAGGAAGTGTATCGCCGGCGTGAGGACCCGGAAGGTCTTGTCGGGGGCTGGCCGACTGAGCCCCCGTTGCAGGACGATAACGACGCGCTGGTGGCACCCTTCAGTCAGCTGGAGGTACTCCGTCGGCTCAAGAACGCGGCTAATACCGCGCCTGGACCCGACGGTCTTACCTATCGCGACTTGCGAAGGGTTGACCCCGGTGCGTGTGTCCTGACTGCGGTTTATAACGCCTGCCGCAGGCTGGAAGCGATCCCTGAGGATTGGAAGACTTCCAACACCGTCTTGGTGTACAAAAAAGGGGATCGGGATGACCTGAGTAATTGGCGCCCGCTCGCGATGGGTTCGGTTCTCGCCAAGCTGTTCGCCGCCGTCGTGGCCGATCGTCTCACCGTGTGGGCGACGCGCAACGGCCGCATCAGTCCTTCACAGAAGGGCTTCTTGAAGTACGAGGGATGCTACGAGCATTCCTTCGTGCTTCAAGAGGCCATTCAGGACGCACGTCGGACTGGAAAGGAGGTGGTGGTGGCGTGGTTGGACCTCCGAAATGCTTTCGGTTCGGTCCCCCACGTCTCCATTGCAGCCGCGCTGGAGGGAGCCCAGGTGCCTGCATCTCTCCGCCGTTTGGTGGCGAGTATGTACCGAGGGGCCACTACGAGGGTGAGAACTGCGGATGGTTACACCTCGGAGGTGAACATCCAGTCGGGTGTAAAACAAGGTTGCCCGTTGAGCCCCATAGTATTCAACCTCGCTCTCGAGCCCGTACTTCGTGCCCTTGCATCCTCGGATGCGGGGTACGATTTACGCGGGACGAGGTTGAACACTCTGGCGTATGCGGACGACCTTGCGCTGGTTGCCAGCGACCCCGCCGGAATGCGACTCCTCCTGTCCACAGCGGAGAGGGCAGCACAGCGGATTGGCTTGCACTTTAACCCGGCCAAATGTGCCACTCTGCATATGAACTGCAGAAGAGGGCGCCGGGTGCTGCCGACTGTGTTCCCTCTCCAAGGAGAGTCCGTTCGCGCGTTATCGGACCGCGACGAATACCCCCACTTGGGTACACCCACCGGTGCCAACGTGAGCGAGACCCCAATAAAGGCGCTCGTTGACATTGTTGAGTGCCTCAAGGCGATCGATGCCTCGTTGCTCGCCCCTTGGCAGAAGTTCGACGCGGTAGCCAAGTTTGTGCTGCCGCGTATGGACTTCGGTCTAAGGGGAATGAGGATGGAGAAAGGGCCACTCGGTGAAGTCGACCGCCAACTGAAAAGACTGGCGAAAGGCTGGTTCCATCTCCCTCAGCGCGCGAGCGCGGAAGTGGTCTTCCTACCTCCATCTATGGGGGGAGGAGGGCTACTTCCGCTAGCTGATCTCGCGGATGCGCTCACCATCGCACACGCCTTCAGAATGCTGACGGCGGAGGATGGGGTGGTGAGAACAATCGCGAGTAGCGGGTTGAGGGCGGCGGTCAGGAAGCGGCTCGGCCGAGAGCCGTGCATGGATGACGTGGCGGAATACCTTTCCGGTTCGCTGGAGGGGGATTTCGCCAGGCACGGGGGGGACGTTAAGTCCCTCTGGACCTCGGCACGTGACGCCGCCCGGAGGCAGTCAACGAGGCTCGGCGTGCGTTGGACGTGGTCTGACGAACGTGAGGAGATGGCGATCGTGTTGCGAGCGACTCGAGACCGATCAACCATCGTACCACCAGCCGCACGCTCGCAAATAGTGCACCGGATGAGGGTTGCGCTGGTCGAGTACTACCGCGGAACCTTGCTGGCGAAGCGGGACCAGGGTAAGGTCCAAGAGGTGTCAGGACGGGCGAAGTGGTCTAACCATTTCCTCCGGACTGGCGGCTTTACGCGTTTTGCCGACTGGCGTTTCATTCATCGAGCGCGTCTCAATGTCTTGCCTCTGAACGGAGCTAGGCCTTGGGAGGCGAACGATAAACGATGCCGGCGGTGCGGGAGCACCCTCGAGACACTACCCCATGTGCTCGGACATTGCACCCCTCACTCCAACGCGATTCAGCGCCGGCACGATGCGATTGTCGATCGGATCGTAAAAGCACAGCAACTGCCTGGCGTCGTGACCACGAACCGCCCTGTGGCAGGGGTGGTTGGGGAGTTGGCACAACTTCGGCCGGATATAGTTATCCGGGATGACCGAGCACGTACCATCACCATCTTGGACGTGACGGTGCCCTTCGAGAACCGTCTGCAGGCTTGGGATGAGGCCAGAGCGCGGAAATACGCCAAGTACGCGCCCCTGGCGGACCAGCTGCAGGCGCAAGGGTACCGAGTTGTGGTTGACGCCTTTATCGTGGGTGCCCTTGGGTCGTGATACTGGGGCAATGAGAAAGTGTTGAGATGGCTACGAATATCTTCGTGGTATGCGTCGATGATGCGCCGACTCATTGTCTCGGACACGATCCGATGGTCCCGCGATATATACGTGGAACATCTTACCGGCGCTAGGCAGTATGCACCGCTAGCAATCGAAACCGATAATGAGGTATAGATATGCGCCCCCCTGCCTTGGTCCTGGGAAGGGCTGGTTTGCTTGGGAGGCAGCGCTTTTAATCTTTCATGTTCATCTCATCACACTCGACTATTGTATATACTGTCATCCATTTCGTTCGCCTCACCCATTGCCATCCATCGTTACGCTGCCTACCCAGTTGCTATGAACTTACTCACTTACTTACCTTATTGTGCGACCGCCCTTTCCCCTCTTGCATGAATGAATGAGAATTAGAATTGTAAATATACATTTAAAATAAACTATATATACCAAACCATATTTTATATACTAATCTATGGTTTCTTGAATTATTTGTTACACTAGTGATCATGGTTTGGTATAATAAGGTTAGGATATTAACGCTAGATTAGGCAATTATAATCGATAGTTTCGCATTTGGCCTATAGATATATTTTTTTGCTAGCCTATGTACTTACCTAATTTATTATATTGCTATGTGTTGCCCACCGCACTGTGTTTTGTCTTGTGTTGTCCCCGTGTTGTCCTGTCTGTCTTCGTTGTGTGGTGGAGCTGGTACCTCTGGGCCGGCCGGCCTCGGTCCGTTGAGAAATGGATCGGGGGATGGCTGGTCAAGGGGTGCCGCTGGATTTCTGTTGGTGTCGTCCTGTCCTTGTCCCACAGATGTGGCGCCACATCCCCTGACTGCAGTAAAGGCGGCGGGGGATCATTAGTATATATATTGTAAGGGCCCGTCAACACAAATAAAGCGATGTTCTTTTAAAACGACGGGCCCCCAATAGTGGGGGGTGGGTAATTAGCCGCCCCCCTTATATTTGTATCTATATTTATATACTTTTGTACTTGTTTTGTTTTTATGTGGCGTCTGCGCCATTTATATTACCCCCGGGGGAGCATTGTTCCTCCGGGGGAACACATTTTTATTGTTAATTTTAATAATTTTCAATAAATGGCGTTTATTTTATTTCTATTAAAAAAATCTCAAATGTGGTATACAACTTGAAAATACATTTCTGAATATGTTTTATTTAGAAATGCCCATCCAAATGGACGCAATGACCAAAAGGGTTCAGAATGTTAAATATTCGTAGAATACCACTCTCATGTTTGAACTTCCAGTATAACCGAAATGTATGATATTCTGCCTGTGGAACGAAAATTTGTTTGAAGTGAAACTTCTTATAAGGTAAATGTCCCTATCCTCGTTTCTGCCTCCATTCCCGCTCATTTTGTAGATTTATGGAAATAACAACATTTTGATCATTTATCAATTAATAATAATATGTGCGATAAATAGCTTACTATGTGACAAATATGTTTCAATGATTCAAAAAGTGAATAATTACGAAAAAAAATAATAAAAGAGTTTATTTGAGTGGACCTCTGCAACCAATCGCATTCTTACAAGCTAAGTTAGGCCAGACACTTTGTTATGGACGCTTATATTTTGACTTGAAACGACTTCATTACAAAGTAAATGTACTCCAAATATAAAATACAAGATTAACAATTGAAAAAGTGAAAAAAACAAACATTTTAAATTTTTTTTCTGTGAAAAAATGGGAAAACGAGGATAGGGTTATTGAATAGCGGCGTGTGCCTATCTTCGTGCATTTTTTTCAATCGTAAGTTTCAAGTGAAAAAAAAATAGGAAAAATGGAATGAAACATAGAGTTTAAGTATGTAACACTCAAAATTATATTAACAATAAATATAAACATAACTTTTTCAATTTAAATAAATTGTGGTCAATTTTTAGTGCAATTTATATCATCTTAATATGTTTATATATCTGTTTATATAAAAATGTTACTTTGCGATAATAAAATGTAATAAAAGAGTTGTGATATGATAAGAGATTTGAAATTTCTGTGTATTGTATGTTATGAATGTGAAAAATAAACTTCTTTAAATGAAATATGTCTTAACTGACTTCAAAATTACTTTAGATTTCCAATTTTATATATTTTTCATATATTTTTTATAAATCGCTTAAATTTGCAATAAATTTGTTTCAAAATCTATACATGAAAGATTTGACGACTTTGAACGGGGACATCGGGCGGAACGCGAATGGGGACATAGCGACGAAGATGGGGGCATGAGCATATTTTCATAAATTTGTTATTAATTATTATTTATCGACAATAATTGAATGAAATTATTGCAATATCTTCTCTAAAGGTATCCTTTTATAGTACGATAAAAATCACTAATAAGCGAATATTTTTAAACAAATATGATATAATGCACCACAGACTTCTTAACTGCACGGTAATAGGGACATTTACCTTATAGTCCAAGAGCCAGAGCCAAAAAAAAGTCTCTGAATTTACAAAGCCTAGTTTTTTTTATAGTTTATTACAGTGGTTGTGTGTAGACAAACATACTGCGGTCAGTCAAGCGAAACTGAGAACAGGTGTCTCAGGGACGCTATCGAAGTTGTCGTTCCTGCTGAGGTAATAATTTGAATTTACAAAAGCTAAAAATCGGTATACAACTTGTATATTGCATATAAATAAAAGTTATGACAGTCAGTCAGCTGAATGTGGGGATGGAGCTGGTCAGTCAGCAAAAAAAGAAATGCAAATTTCGCGCGCGCTCGGCGTTGCAGGCGATTTCAAATCAGAGTATAGGAAAGAGCGCAGGTATACTCGTAGGTAAATATTACGTAGATTTCCTATACACAACCACTGCAATAAACTAAAAAAAACTAGGCTTTGTAAATTCAGAGACTTTTTTTGGCTCTGGCTCTCCGTCTATTAAGGTTACCGCACACTTGGGCGTCGCATCAAAATACCGACTGGATAAAATACATACAAAAATAAATGTGTACTACCGCACACTAGAGCGGCGCGGCGCGGCGCGGCGCGTCGCGTCGCATCAGGGACGGGGTTCTTGCCCAGAGCGGCGCGTCGCGTCGCTTCGCATCAAAATACCGACTGGATAAAATACATACAAATAAATGTACTACCGCACACTAGAGCGACGGGGATTCTTCCCTTCGAATCCTTGGCGTCAAACGACGCGTCCCGACGGGATGGTCATAAAGACGGGTCGTCTTTGTCCGTCGCACAATAGACGAAATTCGGAATATCGATTCTTACCACTCACTATCATCGCGATCGAAATACCTCGTGGTTAATATCGCGACTAGACGGGCGAATTCTCCAAGACTGGCGCGTTTTTTATTGATAGGATGGATCCACATTCTCTTCTTTCTATTTCTTTCTGACATCAATGCTACCATAAAAGCAATTTCCTCATTAGAACTACTGCTGCCGTCGTACATCTTGTTGCACTGCTAGATACCGTCTGATTATAATATATTTTATAAAATTTACGGACATTCAAGTCCGAATCTGTCGGTTGCCGCCGGAAAAGTGGGCGATGCCACCATCCATCGCAGAGCGTCACCGAGCCGTGACGTAAAATTTACTGACATTCAGGTAAGAATCGCCGGGCATGTCGTAAAATTTATGCACATTCAGGTAATAATCGCCGGGCTTCGACGCACCCCAACGAGACCCGACGCGACCCGACGCGACGCGATGCCCAAGTGTGCGGTAACATTTATGCCACGTCGGAGCGTTTAAGGTAAGTCTATTAGGGCCGGTATTACCATGTCAGGTTAAACCGAAGGTTGCAGGTTAATCTTCGGGTTAGCCAAAATGACTGTATTACAAAATATGGTTAACTAAGGAGTGGAGTTTAACTTCCTGAAAAACTTTACCGTCAGATATCTGTCGGTTAACCATAGAGTTCAGGTTAACTCGGGGTTGACGCATGCGCAGAGTGGTCGGTCGCTGCTCTAACCTACAAACGTCCGGGAATGCAGCTGTAAACATTCACGACTCGTGTTTTACATTTTGATAGAGAGAGAGAGTGTGGTTATTTTATTACGTGTTTGAAGTTGTACCGCTACGAATATGGAGGACATTTTTGATATTTTTGAGGAAATATTATCCGACGACGAGGAAGATTATATGGAGCTGGTATGTACTCTTACAAAGTAGATACGAAAAGTAGAAATACTCAAAAATTTCAGGCATTTACGGCCTTTACGTGTGTATATATCATTTTGAGCATTGCTACATTTTCGTTCCGGGTTGAAGCCGCGCCGAGAAATGGAACAGACGCGGCTGAAATCCGGAAGCCAAAAGTAACGATACTCAAAATAATAAGCATAAATATTATAACTGTCACAAATTTAACGTTAATTTATAGATTGAAATGCCTCGTGCACCCAAAGTATTTCGGCCCAGAGTGAACCATTTAGATCAGTGGAATGACGAGGAATTTTTGGACAGGTTCCGCATTTCCAAAGGAAGCACGGAATTATTATATTTCGATTACGTTAGTAATTTGTTAAAGCAGCAGCTAAATTTTCTGGTACTTTATATTTTCAGAAATGAAGCAATCGATGATTGGTCGTTACTTGTTGGCTTGGATTTATGTTCAGCAACTCCTCAACTTGCCTAGGCTGCTCTTCTATTTTTGCAAAAAAAATAAATATCCACTTAATTGAAATTAATTTTGAATATTAAGTTTGTAAAATAAAAATATTTTTCGTGGCTCGCCAAATATTCTTTTCATTTCTAAAATTTGAAGTTCTAATTTTTAATGTAACCTAACCTAACCGAACTTTGGAAGTGTGATAATAATTGATACCGAGCTAACCTTGTGAATTATTATTCACTGTTAATTTATGAGATTTTGGCACTCGAAGAAGAGTTGGTGACCATGACGACCAGCTCGGTACAGGGAGTGTCGACTCTGCATCCTGATGGTTTGTCTCATTGATGACTTCCACAATCATACTTTCTTCGGCGTCGTCATCGAACGAAGATGGAAGGCCTGTCAGTCCAATGCCTGTCAAGCCCTTCACAGTGTCTTCCACTGTTGACGTTGTGTTTATCCTCGCTGATGTACCACCTCCAGTTTTGAATAACTACATTTTATTTGCAGCGTGTTTCTTTTTCGCAGTTTTTTTCAAATTTAAATATTTTTCTTTTAAATTCCTGGTGGTGCGAGATACTACACCACTTGCGCTGTTAAATTCTTGAGCCACTTTTACCCAAGTGGATTCTTTCTCTTTCCACGAGACAGCATCAGATTTCTTGCATTCTATAATGTGTCGATACTTCGAAACAAGTTCAACAAGAATTTCCACCTCGTTGCTAGAAAAATTCGCTGCCTTTCTGGAGTTTTCAGGCTCCATCGCTGCAAAAATTAAATTCGCAGACGTGATAGTATGACATTTTTGCGTTGCATTTACAGAATATTTAAATATCGGTTTAATACGTGCATCAGAGTGACTCGTTTCAAGGCAATATTTGCGCACCTGATAAACTTTTTAAATATAGATAAAAAATTGTCGCGAAAGAATAACAACGCCGAAGTTAAATATTAAAAAGTCGCTCAGGGAATTAATAGTTTTCCCATCTAATTAACATGAGAAAGGATTGATTATTTTCTAAAGTTGGGACTACTCTGCCAGTTAGTGGTAAACAATTGTGCAAATATACGACTTTAAAGAAAGTGAAATGCTCTGCAAAAAATGTCCTCAGAACCAAGTCTCTAAATTCAACGTCTTTCGATGCGTATATCAAAATCAATCAATGATTCATCCAAAATCAAATTATGTTTAAAAGTTATGAGCATACGAACTTCAAATGCGCATAATTTTTTAACCATTCAAACCGTATTTTAACCTATACGCCCCACGCGGCGTGTGCGGAAAGTCTTCATAAAAACGGTCTGGCAGGGAACGTGTTAAATTTTGCCGCTAATTCAGGAATAAACTAGTTTACGGCATGTTCCATCTAGGGATATTTGCTTGAAATGCTACCACTCCTAGTTAACTTAACTTTGGGTAGAAAACGTTTTGTAATACGCATTTTCGTTAACCTTAGGTTTAAACTGAAGGTAAAGGTTAACTCAACCAGCAGTTTAACCTGACATTGTAATACCGGCCCTTAGTCCAGTCAAATTTCCGTTTAAATCGAAAAATGAGACATAATGGCGAAAACTTGGGAAAAGGTGTGTTTTGATGTTATTAATGGAGGGAACATATTAAAAGAAGAATCCCCCCCCGGCGATGTGTGTAAAAAAATTATTTATTGTTGAAAAAACTACGTGACCTATTGAAAAATAGTTAAGACAAAAGTTGTAGATAATAAAATTATCTACAAAAAAGCTATTACACTTTTTACCCTATCTTCAACGCCTAACAAGCTAGGACCTCGAGATGAGTTGAAATGCTCAAATATTCATAACAAATCCAAAAATTAAGATTTTTGTAATTTTCTTTTTTGTAACCCGTTTAGAACAATCTCATCATTTTTCTAGCGAAACCAAATTTTGATTTTCATTGTTGTTTACACATGATTGATTTTTAAAGTTTTAAATGCTTGAATTTACATAGAAATTTGCAATTAAAAATTTTTTAAATTATACCATCGTTTATTTTGGATTGTTTCTGAATAAAAAGATAAATAACAATTCAACGTGTCTCATCTGGTTTGGAAGATATGCTAAATTGAAAAGGAAGGAGATTTATGCGATGATCACCACTGACTACACAAACTGTGCCAAACATATAGACGTTTGTGTGCGCGCGCTGCTGCAGTTGTCTGCGAGTGTTAGTGAGGCAGAGGGTTGGTCTCGGCGTTTCGGAGTAACTGTTCCGTTGCAGGGGATTCGTAGCATCGTGACCATGAATACTTCGCCAACCTAGTAGCCCAGGCAGTGTGCATTATCTCATTTCTATTAGCTTTTCTTTCCAGCGCCTCCTAGGTAAACGATTCTATTTTTGGTTGATCAACAAAATTGATTCAATTTCATTGAACAGTGCTTGGAGAAACAAATTTTTGAAAATCGCGTCACGCGCGCGTTCCAAGAGTGTCTGGAATTGGCGTACATTATATCACCAATGCTTCGATAGCGCAACGGTTAAGTTGCCGGGCTGGGAGTCTCGATGTCGTGGGTTCAAATCTCATTGGTTTTTTTTTCTTTTTTCTTTATTAACTCTTTTTTTTTCATTTGATTGCACCACTTCTTGTTATAGAAAGTGGTTTACATTACCGAATAAAATAATAGTTTCAATGTTTTTCATAGTTTTACATTATTTTCTTCCTTATTGAGGTGAACCAATATTATTTGTAACAACAGTTGGAAACATCGTTGCGTTTTTTTACTCTTACATTTCGTCATAGGAATTTTTGGCTGCTGAAGATTTTGTTCATAATTTTGGGTGATAGTTGTCGAAAAAACTTCTGAAGCACACCGTATTTTGACACCATAAGCATTTATTTTGACGAATGGGATTTTGCCACACGCACATTTACACTTTAAAAGCGTTATGGAAAAGCAAATTTCATTGTTTCATTCAGTGTTTCAAATGTTTTTTCGACAATTATCATCCAAAATCATGAATAAAATTTTCGGCAACCAAAAATTCCCATAACAAAATGTAAGAGCAAAAAAAATGCAACGATGTTTCCAACTGTTCTCATAAATAATATTCTGCCCTGCTAAGATAGGAAGTCGTAAGTGCAAAAACATCGATTTTTGCTTTTTTGGCTATTTGAACATATCTATGAGAAAAAATCATCTCTGAAACAGTGCTTTGAGAACAAATTTTTTGGAAAAACGCGTCGTGCGCGCGTTCCAAGTGTCTGGAATTGGCGTACATTATATCACCAATTCTTCGATAGCGCAACGGTCAAGTTGCCGGGCTGGGAGTCTCGATGGCGTGGGTTCAAATCTGGTTGGTTTTTTCTTCTTCTTTGTTAACACTTTTTTTCATTTGATTGCAACCCATTCTTGTTATAGAAAGTGGTTTACATTATCGTATAAAATAATAGTTTCAATTTTGTTCATAGTTTTACATTTTTTTTCTCCTTCATTGAGGTTCACCAATACTGCCGTGCTAAGACAGGAAGTCGTATCTACACTTTAACACATTACGATATGTTCAAATAGCCAAAAAAGCAAAGATCGATGTTTTTGCACATACGACTTCCTATCTTAGCAGGGCAGAATATTATTTATGAGAACAGTTGGAAACATCGTTGCATTTTTTTTGCTCTTACATTTTGTTATGAGAGTTTTTGGCTGCCGAAAATTTTGTTCATGATTTTGGATGATAATTGCCGAAAAAACATTTGAAACACTGAATGAAACAATGAAATTTGCTTTTCCATAACGCTTTTAAAGTGTAAATGTGCGTGTGGCAAAATCCCATTCGTCAAAATAAATGCTTATGGTGTCAAAATACGGTGTGCTTCAGAAGTTTTTTCGACAACTATCACCCAAAATTATGAACAAAATCTTCAGCAGCCAAAAATTCCTATGACGAAATGTAAGAGTAAAAAAACGCAACGATGTTTCCAGCTGTTGTTACAAATAATATTGGTTCACCTCAATAAGGAAGAAAATAATGTAAAACAATGAAAACATTGAAACTATTATTTTATTCGGTAATGTAAACCACTTTCTATAACAAAAAGTGGTGCAATCAAATGAAAAAAAAAGAGTTAATAAAGAAAAAAAAACCAACGAGATTTGAACCCACGACATCGAGACTCCCAGCCCGGCAACTTGACCGTTACGCTATCGAAGCATTGGTGATATAACGTACGCCAATTCTAGACACTTGGAACGCGCGCGTGACGCGATTTTCAAAAATTTGTTTCTCCAAGCACTGTTCAATGAAATTGAATCAGTTTTGTTGATCAACTAAAAATAGAACCGTTTACCTAGGAGGCGCTGGATAGAAAAGCTAATGGAAATGAGATAATGCACACTGTCTGGGCTACTAGGTTGGCGAGGTATTCATGGTCACGATGCTACGAATCCCCTGCAACGGAACAGTTACTCCGAAACGCCGAGACCAACCCTCTGCCTCACTAACACTCGCAGCCAACTGCAGCAGCGCGCGCACACAAACGTCTATATGTTTGGCACAGTTTGTGTAGTCAGTGGTGATCATCGCATAAATCTCCTTCCTTTTCAATTTAGCATATCTTCCAAACCAGATGAGACACGTTGAATTGCTATTTATCTTTTTATTCAGAAACAATCCAAAATAAACGATGGTATAATTTTAAAAATTTTTAATTGCAAATTTCTATGTAAATTCAAGCATTTAAAACTTTAAAAATCAATCATGTGTAAACAACAATGAAAATCAAAATTTGGTTTCGCTAGGAAAAATGATGAGATTGTTCTAAACGGGTTACAAAAAAGAAAATTGCAAAAATCTTAATTTTTGGATTTGTTATGAATATTTGAACATTTCAACTCATCTCGAGGTCCTAGCTTGTTAGGCGTTGAAGATAGGGTAAAAAGTGTAATAGCTTTTTTGTAGATAATTTTATTATCTACAACTTTTGTCTTAACTATTTTTCAATAGGTCACGTAGTTTTCAAAATATTAGCGAAGAACCGATTTTTTCAACAATAAATAATTTTTTTACACACTTCGCCGGAGGGGGATTCTTCTTTTAATATGTTCCCTCCATTAATAACATCAAAACAACTTTTCCCAAGTTTTCGCCATTATGTCTCATTTTTCGATTTAAACGGAAATTTGACTGGACTATATACCGGGATACAAAAATGTTGGCAACACGATAATCCGGTGTTGTCAACATGTATCCCGCCGACTTGCAACTCGCCGACGGATACTCGGCAACAGTCAGTATCCCGAATGTAGGTACAAACCGGGATACAAAATGTTGGCAACATGTTGGCAACACGAGTATCCCGTCGACTAGCGACAATTTAATTGCTACTCGTAAATTGCGGGCGGCATGACATCAAAGAAAGCTGTTGCCTGTTGCTTGTATCCGAGTTTCCCATTTGAAATGGGAAACATCGGAAACATCGCTCTCTCTGGACTAGAACCTACCTACCTACCTACCTACCTACCTACCTACCTACCTACCTACATACGATAATGTTCCGTCGCACGAGGGACAGAATTTCAGAAGGTCGATTGAAACCTTTTAATAGTATCGATCATAAATAACATATATTTCTTGCATACATTTTACATTGAATGCCACATTATACGGGCCGCACAGTGTTCACATGGCAGATCGGACGGCGTATCGTATTTCTCATTTTACAAAGCAGTACTCTCTCACTACATGTGTATGTTCTTTCTAGATTGAAAAGAAAGGCACGTAATTATTTCTCTCGGCAGAGGCACTCTCCCGATGCGTGATTTCGCGCATACGGCTGCCAAGTGGCACGTGCGAATATCAAGCCACGTTCAGGCTTCTGTCGGTAAATTTGAGCCGCGTCAAAAGAGCTTCGAAATATAGCGGTATCTATTCCCGCGGGCACTGCAGAAAATGACTCATTCTGACCTGTCCCATATCGCCAGCCTCGCCGGGGGTATGTTTCGGCGAATCTAGGCTACCTGAAGTGTTAATTGCCGGACGAGTCGTAATGAACCCCTTACCACAATAGCCATTGTAATAGATACCGCTATACTTTGAATATTAAATCAGCTTTGTAAAGGGGAGAAATGAATTCAATACATGACCGATGCAGTTGATGGCCAATTAGGGAACACTTAATGACAAGCAATAGCAATAGACGGTTCCATTTTTTAACATCAACACTCCGTTTCGTCTGAACGCTCAACTGGTTCTGACCGCATGTATCCGGATACAAGTCGATGTATCCAACAGTATGTTGCCAACAGCGACATCGTGTTGGCAACACTCAATGTTGATGTTGCCAACAGCGATGTTGATGTTGCCAACAGCCATAAACGTGTTGCCAACATGTTGCCAACATTTTGTATCCCGGTCTAAACGTACCTTTACGCGCTCCTCTGGAGGGGGTACGGCACCGTGGGCCCACTGGAGGTGGAAATGGTTTGCGCATGCGCACCGCATTCTCTGTACTATAGTGACGGGCGCCGGGTCGCAAGGGAAGGGCCCCTCGACCGCGTGCTCAAACCTCCCTGCGGCGGGAAGGCACAGAAACCCTCTGCCTTTCGCTCTCCTCGGACAAAGTGTAGACCTTCAATAGATTCGACTATAGGCGGCGAACGAATTTGCTACTAGCACCACCATCGGCGATTTTATAAAGTTTCCACGGGAGTGAGTTGACTGCGACGTGTCAGCTGTCAATCCTGTTCCATCGCAACGAGCGACGGAATTAGGAGGGTCGATTCGTGCTTCTTGGCATCATCGACCACAAATAATTCGCCGACTAGAATTAATCGCGTCGTAGGCGAAACGAATATTTCGATAAACATACCTAGGTCGTAAATGCCGCAGTTCCGAACTTTTCTCCGAAGGTAATTTTAGAGCGATTCGTAGCAAGCCATCTCTCCATTCACATTCTCTACTTGTTTTAGTTTCACTATTTTCGGCGTTTACAATAATTACGAGCGCACTGATATGTTTACATAACCCTGCAACCCCAGCTAGGCAGTTACATGTCGATTTGAGCACATTTCTGTCTGCGTCTACCTGAAAAATCAAACCATTGTCTAAAACACATCGAGCAACAGACATTTCACCAATTTTTGCCACGAATACTGCTAAATTGTCGCTTTGTCGTATTTCCCGATCGGTCATCTATTGGAATTTGTCATTGCTCCCTCTTACAATTCCAACTTAGAATTCGAAATATAGTGGTATCTATTAGCGTGGGCACAGCAGGAAATGGCACATTCTGACCTGTCCGGTAATTAACCTGCCGAGAACGCATTCGTAATCACGTTCGCCGAAACATATCGCCCGCCTCGACGTTGCGATCCATGTAGAGATTAGATCTAGATTAGCGCGAACACATTAACACAAACACAAGTCACTTGATACATTTTGTAAATCGGTCATATTGGCGAAGCGGTAGGTTTCGGCGAATTTAGGCTGTCAATGAGCTCGCAGCCATGCACCTTTCCGGAAGGATTAATTACGAGTCGTAATGAACCGTTTTCCGCAATACCCATTCTAATAATACCGCTATCTATCTTCTTCTATCTTCCATATACACGTTTAAAAATAATGTAATATTCGTTTCTTCAAGGTCTAACGTCGCGGTCTCACAGAGTCATAAACTGGGCGAGAGCACTACCTGTATTGTGTATGTGTCACGTCAATGTCGACACGTTGAGACCGCGTCGTAAGATCTCCGAAAGTTCTTTACTGATTGCTTTGAAATTTGGACATAACGTTGCATTCGAATACGCGCGTTTTTTATATACCTACTCTTTAGACATCTGTCGCAGGCAAATAGTAACTTTAGGCAGATAGTATCTGCCTAGGCAAATACTAACTGCCTGGGCAAATAGCTTTTCTTTATAATTCATTGCTAAATGACTAGGCAGATACTATTTGACTAGGCAAATAGTATCTGCCTAAATGTTCTTTAGGCATATAGCATATAGATTAGCTATTTATACCGCATGTCCTATGGCCAACCGCGCAGGTGAGCTGCGACCTGAATTCTTGACTTCGGTAGTATTTATGGTACAATTAGAGTGGGCTTCAGACGAGTGCGCTGCATAAGAACGAAAAGTGTCGACTGCTCTTTTAATAGCTGTCAATTCGGGAGATCGAAGCGTTTCGTGTAACCTCAAAATCGTAAAGTTTTGAATTAGTAGTGAAAAATTTGTAGAAGTGATGAGAAATAATCATAAATAATCTTCCGAATTGACAGCCATCGGGAAATCAGATGACGCTTTTCGCTCTTACGCTGCGTTCTTACGAAAAGTGTGAAACGTCTGATCTCCCGATGGCTATCAATTCGGGAGATCGAAGTCTAAGCTCGAAATCGTGAATCTTTGAATAAATGGTAAGTAATGTTCAGACGTGAGAGTTAACAATCATTCGGGTTTTTTCGATGTCCAACCGAATTACACGCCCCATGCCTATTTGTTTCAGAAATTATTTCCGCGCTAGCACCGCGCGTGTCTAGGAAGTAGTTTTACGAAGTAGCGTGAGCGATACCTAAGGGTCACAATTCGGAAGATTATTTATGATTATTTCTCATCACTTCTACAAATTATTCACTACTAATTCAAAACTTTACGATTTTCAGGTTACATGAAACGTTTCGATCTCCCAAATTGACAGCTATTAGAAGAGCAGTCGACACTTTTCGTTCTTATGCAGCGCACTCGTCTGAAACCCACTCTAACTGTACCATAAATACTGCCGAAGTCAAGAATTCAGGCCACAGCTCACCTGCGCGGTTGGCCATAGGACATGCGGTATAACCGGTTAGGAAATGCCTCATTTTGCTTAACGAGTGAGATTATTGCAATATCTATCACACGAATTACACAGAATGCATTTCCTAACGTGTTGCATATGTCGTAGGTCATAATAAAATAGTCATTTCTCAGGCAAATTGCTTTTAACTAGGCAAATAACTTTTGTAGCTCCTCGCGCTTCGCTCGCTCCGCTGATTCTAGCCTAACCTAATCTAATCTAACCTTACTGAATCTAATTACTTTATATTTCAATATGTTAAGTTAGGTTAGGTTAGATTAGGTTAGAATCGGCGAAGCGAGTGAAACGAGCGAAGCCACAAAAGCTATTTGCTTGGAATGACCATTTGCCTTCGACACATACAAGATTTTTTCAAATTATTCCTAAAACATGCGAGCGATTGGTTGTCAGTTTGAAGTTTTGATTAATATTTCATTTTTTATCACGGTTAGGAAAGATTTTTTATTTCCTAACTAGTTAAGAAAAGTAACACGTTTCCCAACGTCAGTCAGTATTGAAAAATATTACTTTAAATCTCAAAATTTGAAAAATAAATTGTGTTGTAGAAACAAAAAATTTTTATTTAAACTTTTGAATAAGTAGGTACCTATAATAATCGATACCTACCTATAATTCTTATGCCAAATAGTATATTACACTGAAATTATTGTAATAGAATAAAGAATAAATTGTAACTACTGTAGTAATGGTAACAAATTCAGCGTTCTGGTGTTAAACAACTTTAATTTAAGACCAAAATCGCTGACATAAAAATAAACAAATAATCTCAAAAAAATCAGTACAAAATCTAAAACTTATTGTTATTAGAATAGGTAGGTAATAATTAATATAAATCTACTTATTTCGGCAAGGATTGCTTGAATGGCACCTGTTGTTGCACAAATGATTGGCTTTGAAACAAGCACATCGCTTGGTATTGCATTGACTTTTTGAAGGTTGGCATTGGCATTTTGAAAACCTCTGACCTGAAAACATTGACTGCGAGGCGCAGGCTTCTCTTAGTGAAATTGACTTTTCTTGAGGAACATCAATTAAATTAAAACTAATAGATGATACAGGCGTTAAATCACCTCTGGTAAACCAGTTTTTCAAAATACCGGTTTCTGTGCCAATTCGGTACACATTGTTTTTCTTATCAATGATTATACCAACCACATTCTTTTTATCCAAAGGTCCTCTATCGAATTTGGGTACAGCAACAGTCACAGATTTTCCAATTTCTAAATCGCCAAAAGTGATCTTGCTTCTTTTAATCATTACTTCTGCAGCTTTGACTTGTCCTTCGTGAGACTTTTTCCTGTTAATTCTAATATTTTCCTCATTCACACTTTGATTAAAGTCCTCTGTAGTTCCTAATACTGCTGTCTCGACTGCTCTAGTATTAAGACTTTCTTCTATAACCGTGTTATTGTTATTATTTGATGAAGTATCCATGTTATCATCACTCACGTTGCTCGTCAATTGTTCTAAGTCCTCTGTAGTTCCTAATACTGCTGTTTCGACTGCTCTAGTATTAAGACTTTCTTCTATGATCGTGTTATTGTCATTATTCGATGAAGTGTCCATGTTATCATCACTCACGTTGCCCGTCAATTGTTTCAAGTCCTCTTCAGTTACAATTTTATCAATAAGGTCAGACGGTATATTTGTAGATCGTAAACCTATTTTTGGATCAGCTCCATAAAGACTCTTGTACGGTGTCCTTCCAATGATACGATGAAACGATGTGTTTTTTTGCCACTGCACAAAGTAGCACCCGGTCGACCAACGAGAGGTTTGATTTTCCTCCATCCAAATTCTTAACATTTGCTCAACATCTTGGTTTGACCTTTCCACTGAACTCTGACTTTGGGGGTGTCTGGGTCGTCCATGCACGATTTTGGATTCGGGCCATAACAAAACCAACTCTTACCTCTGCAGTGAATTCTCGTCCATTGTCACTTTGCAAGATAACTGGAGCGCCTTGTTCTAGGAAAATCTTGAGCAACTCAATGGCTACTTCTGCAGCTCTTTTGGTTGTTAAAGGTCTCAAATACAAAAATTTGGTACAATGGTCTTGGTAATTTAGGAGCCATTTGTACTTCCCATCAGCGCAAGATTGAAAATCTATTAGATCAACTTGTCCTCTGACATTGAAATCTTTTGATATAATTGGTTTCACCACTAAACCAGCATGTTTCTGAATTTTTTTCGAATTACAAGTTTTACACAATTGTGCGTATATTTCAATGGCCACTCTTGGAATGTTACATTTCTTCTTTAAATTATGAAGCATTTTATCTCTTCCTCCGTGTCCTGTAGCTTTGTGTTGCTCATCAATTTTATCGAAAAATTCTTCAATCGGTGTAATATAAATAAGATTATCGTCCCCAGAAGACTTTGGTTTTAAAATAACTTTTGATATGCCTGATATCTCTAGTAAATCATATTTTGCACCATAATATTTTTCTGCGGATGACAGAGCTTGATAATTGTTCTGAGTTTTTTTTTGCTTGAAGACTTTTTAAAATATCAATGACTTCATCAATTTTTTGAAAATCCCATGGTTTTTTAATTATATTTTGGTCATATTTTGCATTTAACCGCAAATAGTATTCTTCCTTATCTACCATGTTGACGGGGCTCAACCTATTGCAAATTGGAGAAAAGCTTGTGATTAGGTATTTAGAAATTTCCTGCGCTGGATAACATAAACAAAGATCCATCTACAATTATCACACCCACACCTAATAAATTACAGAAATACTTAACTTCAAAATGATATTGTTTTGTTATACAGTCAAACATATGTATAGAATATAGCTTTTGCCTAGGCAAATAGCTTTAATGGCTTCGCTCGCTTCGCTCGCTCCGCCGATTCTAACCTAACCTAACCTAACCTAACCTTTTTTTTTTATAGAAAGGCAAATGCATTTACGCACCATCTCGACGGGTCTAGCCAACGACCCGGAGGTGTGTGGGACTCGGGTTGTCCTGCGACGAGAAAGTGCAGTGTCGCAGGGCCCACTACCCACTAAACCCTTCTTGCCTTCTCAGCCTCGTACCTCTCCGCGAAGGGTGAGTTGGAGGTGCCCGGTATCGCCTCTTCAAGAAAAAGAGCATATGCACTGTAACACCTCCGAGGCGAGAGCGCGTCGCTCACTTCACCAAAGTTTGGCTTGCGACGTCTGCGGTGACGTCGCCAAGGTCGCTCACTCACGCGCGTGTGCGCGTAACCTTGACGACACTACCACTTGATGACCACGCGCGACGGTGATCACGCATCCGCAGCAGCAGCAGCAACGGCGAGACTCTGCGCGAGAATCCCCCGTCGCGTGCCGCGCGCACGACCGCGCACTCGCACTCCGTCGTGGCTGTTTGTGATGATTGGAAGGGTGTTCAGGGATGAAGTCCTCGGCGGGTACTTCGATGTGGTGACGGATGAGCGAGTGAATGAGTGCGTGTAAGTAAAAATGTAACGAAATGCGTGCGCGCGCGATAAACGTAAGAATGTGTAACGGGAACTAATACGTTGTATTAACAGTGATTATGATGATGATTGTATGCTGAGTCGACATCATAAGACCTAACCTAACCTAACACATTGAAATATAAATAAATTAGATTTGGTAAACTTATATTAGGTTAGATTAGGCTATAATCGGCGGAGCGAGCGAAGCCACAAAAGCTATTTGCCTAAAAAAAGTTACTATTTCCCCGCGACGTGTATAAGTGATAAGCAGGGGACCTAGCCAATAACAACTTAAAACAATATAGCAACTACATATTTATACTTACGTGACTGTAGACTTTTAACCCGTCAGCACTCGCGCTTCCGTCCCACCGTTCTGTACCCGCGTGATGAGGGATTCTCTCATATTAAAATGCAAATATTTATTTCCCTTGTTTCCCCCTTCAACCACCAGCAGTGGCGAGAATTGCCGAACGCGGCCGACTACGCGCGAAGGCAGCACGGCTCCCAGCCTACTCGTGCCGTAAGAGAAACTCTCACATTTTTAGTTTCGCGTCAAGAAAAAAATTCTTTTCTCGAAATTGACTGAATCTTTTTGTTTTTAATTTACACTAAAAGAAAGAGGAATAGTTGTTTAAGAATGAAAACAATTCTCGAACCATTTGAATGATTTTTGTAAAAGTTTCCTTTCCCGTGAAAATTTGCGAGAGAGAAATCACGCACGCTCATAGCACGACTGCTGACGGGTTAAATCTGAAGTTTATCTGAGGAGCAACTATCTGAGGAGCTCCTCAGATAAACTTCAGATTTAACCCGTCAGCACTCGTGCTATGAGCATTTCTCTCACGCAAATTTTCACGGGATAGGAAACTTTTACAAAAATCATTCAAATGCTTCGAGAATTGTCACGTAAGCATAAATATGTAGTTGCTATATTGTTTTAAGTTATTATTGGCTAGCTCCCCTGCTTATCACTTATATACGTCGCGGGGAAATAGTAACTTTAGGCAAATAGCTTTTGTGGCTTCGCTCGCTCCGCCGATTATAGCCTAATCTAACCTAATCTAACTTTACTAAATCTAATTTATTTATATTTCAATGTGTTAGGTTAGATTAGGTTAGGTTAGGTTAGAATCGGCGGAGCAAGCGAAGCGAGCGAAGCCACAAAAGCTATTTGCCTAGGCAAAGCTATATTCTATACATATGTTTGACTGTATAACAAAACAATATCATTTTGAGGTTAAGTATTTCTGTAATTTATTAGGTGTGGGTGTGATAATTGTACATGGATGTTTGTTTATGTTTCAGGCAGATAGTATTTACCTAGGCAAATAGCTTTTGTGGCTTCGCTCGCTTCGCTTGCTCCGCCGATTCTAACCTAATACATTGAAACATAAATAAATTAGATTTGGTAAGGTTAGGTTAGGTTAGAATCGGCGGAGCGAGAGAAGCGAGCGAAGCCACAAAAGCTATTTGCCTAGGCAAATACTATTTGCCTAAAAAGTTACTATTAGCCTACGACATCATATGTAACACGTTAGGAAATGCATTCTGTGTAACTCGTGTGATAGATATTGCAATAATCTCACTCGTTACGCAAAATGAGGCATTTCCGAACTGGCTATACAATCCGTCCCTTTCAATACACGCCAGCATAGCGGGTTGCATATCGGTTATCCGCCTGGCGCGGTACACAGGTGCCTCCGATCCGCTGCAGGGGCAGGCGCCTCTGTACCGCGCCAGGCGGATAACCGATATGCAACCCGCTACGCTGGCGTATATTGAAAGGAACGGATTGTATAAATAGCTAATCTATATGCTATATGCCTAAAGAACATTTAGGCAGATACTATTTGACTAGGCCAATAGTATCTGCCTAGTCATTTAGCAATGAATTATAAAGAAAAGCTATTTGCCCAGGCAGTTAGTATTTGCCTAGGCAGATACTATCTGCCTAAAGTTACTATTTGCCTGCGACATATCTACTCCTTAAGGGGGTAAATGAATAAAAATGTATCTTAAATCTCTGAAAGTTTTTCTCCGATTGCTTTGAAATTTTCATACAACGTTGCATTTGAATACGCACGTTTTTTATATATCTACTATCTACCGCATGTCCTATGGCCAACCGCGCAGGTGAGCTGCGACCTGAATTCTTGACTTCGGCAGTATTTATGGTACAGTTAGAGTGGGCTTGAGACGAGTGCGCTGCATAAGAACGAA